>APFE030966959.1:185556-197599 GCA_000404065.3 Pinus taeda
AATGAAGCAATCATCTTAAATATTTAAAACAAATCTTCCAACGTTGTCAAAGGTATGGAATTTCACTTAACCCAAAAAATTCTTTTTTCGCATTAAGTGAAGGAAAACTTCTCAGATTCATAGTGTCAAAATCTGGAATTAACATTGATCCTGACAAAATCAAGGATATTTCTGAAATACCCCTACCTCACAACAAGAAAGCCATGCAATCTTTTCTTGCCCAAATTAACTTCGCAAAGAGATTTGTTCCAGATTTCTCAAGAATCGTGTCTCCTTTACAAGCAATGATTAAAAAGAACTCAAACTTTAAATGGGGCCAAGATGAATATGAGGCATTCAATTTGATCAAACAAGCAATTGTGAACGCTCCGTCGATCCTTTTATTTTATATACATTTACCTCTGATAAATCATATGCTGCGATACTCACTCAAGCAAATCAAGAAAAGGCAGAAGCCCCGATTTCTTTCTTCAGTTCAAATTTACAGGGGGCTCAGTTAAATTATTCAAATGTGGAGAAACAATCTTACGCTATTTTCAAAGCAATTAAATATTTCAGACCCTTTCTACTCAAAACCCATACGAAAATCAAAGTACCATTTCCAATGGTAAGAAATATTTTAGTACAAAAGGATGTGGGTGAGAAAAGATCCAATTGGGTTACTGCCTTATAGGAATACGATGTAGAAATCAAACTAGCAAATATTGTAAAAGGTCAAGGCTTTTGCAAAATGTTGGCTGGAGAATCGCTTATGTCCGAAATTCCATCTGCAGAGATACAAAAGTATGAGGTAAGCCTAAACGATGTTGAGTCATTATACACTGATATCATTTATTACTTAAAGAATGGATATGCTCCTTCAAACCTCGATCATACCAAGGAAAGATCTCTAAGGCTGAAAGCCAAACACAATCAACTTGTGAACGATGTTCTTTTTAGAATAAATTATGATTCTGTTCTCCTTTGATGTCTTTATAAATCTGAAGCTGAAAAAGTTTTGCAGGAACTCCACGATGGGCCAGCAGGCAGACACTATGCTGGAGATGCTACTGCACATAAAATCTTACGCGCAGGCTATTACTGACCCACATTATTCAAATACTCGCATAACTACATGAGGAAAATTCAAGTCTGCCAAACTGCTGTTGGGAAACAAAAGAAACCATACTTGCTGTTACAACCAGTCAACATTGAGCAACCTTTTGATCAGTGGGGATTGGACATAATAGGGGAGATCGTTCCTCACTCTTCTAAACAGCATAGATATATCCTTACAACAATAGATTACTTTACTAAATGAGTAGAAGCAGTTCCACTCAGGACGGCTAATGCTGAACATATCATCGAGTTCATAGATAAATTTATAATCACCAGGTTTGGGTTGCTTTCCACTTTGATGTTTGACAATGCATCATATTTTTCTGGTAATGCAATGACTGAATTTGCACTCAAAAAGGGTTTTAAGCTTAAATATTCCACCAACTACTATCCATAGGGGAATGGATTAGCTGAATCTACAAATAAAAATTTAATTAGAATTATTAAGCAAACCATTGACCAAAATCATAAAAATTGGAACAAGTCTTTAATATATGCCTTATGGGTAGATTGAATAACGCAGAAAGCCTCTATCAGAAGTTCTCCCTTTAATTTATTTTATGGGATAGAAGTGGTTCTTCCCACTCATTTAGCAATTCGCTCTCTATCCTTAGTTCAATATATTGATGAAGTACCAACTTCCTCCTTACAGCTAAGGCAAATGGAAATAATTAAGTTAGAAGAACAGTGAGAATAGGCCAAAATAACTCATGCTCATCATCAAGCATTAGTAAAAGACTCTTTCGATTTAAACATGATATCCAGAAAAGACTTTTAGATGGGAGATCTAGTTTTAAAATGGGACAAGGCTCATGAGGAAAAAGGGAAACATACAAAATTTCAACAAATGTGGCATGGCCCTTTCCAAATCATAGAAGTCATAGGTCTGTCCACTTTTATGTTACAGGATTTTACAGGAAAAAGAGATTCTTTACCTGTTAACGGACAGATCCTTAAGAAATATTTTCCTTATAAGATCATTCTTCTATTTTGTAAATTAGTTTTTATTTTCATAATAACACCAGTGGTGAATGGTTACATTAGGGATTTACAAAAAATACAAATTATATTTCAGATTTTATTTTTTCGCTTGTATAAATAGAAAATCTTTTAGAAAATTGATCTTTATTATTCAAAGATACAGTTAAATACTCTAGCCTAGAAATGATACTAGTTTCAACTTTGTAAAATTTGATGAAAATGACCTTTAGTGGGAAATTGTTTTATATCAGTGCAACGAAAGGTATCAATAACAAAAATGAAGATTCTCTGTAGAAAAGCTCTTTCCAAAAACTCTACCATTGTCATCCAGAGCTATCTTAAGGAAACAATGACTTCCTTCCCACCTAGGAAACTACAACGCTCAAAGAATGATCCAATGATACACTTTAATTTAAAGAGTAAGAGGTCTCATCACGAGCCGGATTATCATGATCATAGATATTATAGCTTGCTGAATTTGCCAATACTGCATACCACAACAGGGCAATGACTCAAGATTGTTGCAATCAAAAGACAAGGGGTCTCATCACGAGCCAGCTTGTTTAGTAAAGTTATAAATCAAATGAATGACTATGTCATAAATTGACTATCAAACCAAGACATTGTTCTTTAAGGGTAAAAAAGAAAATGAAATCAAAAAGTGTGGATAGGGATTTCTCTTTGAAAATTGTATATATATCTAAGTAGGATACATGATCATTTCTGGGTAATAGGTAACCCTGTTCGGGCTATGAATGCCTACTGGCAGTAGAGGCTCTACTTATGACAAATGAGCATATTCAAAACTGATTTACAGAGAAGACTTTATTTTTATCTTTATAAACCAAGTAATGACTGATGTAAATACAAAGACTAGCTTGAGGGAGTAAATAATCAAAGTTGAAAATAGAAAAAACAAAATATCATTGATAGGAAAAAGCATAATGTACTTTGTATTTCTATAATAATGTTTAACTTTATGGAAAATTTTCTATTTTGGAAGTTTGGAAAATTCAAAAGAAAAGTAGAGATACCTGGTTCTTGCAAGTGAATCGCCAATTGTTGTGGCCAACAACGACCCCCCTTCTTATCTAGTGTTATTACTAATACTAAATAAGTGGGGGCCCTTAGTCATAAAATTTAAAAAATTAATTAGTGCTTGTATTTCCTTTTTAATAAAACTTGCCATCATAAACTTAGGAAAATACCCTCGAAAAATCTAAAAAAGCATAAGTTTCATGATAAGGTAAGATTAAATCACTCCTTAAGAAATATCACATTGCAAAAGGAACAATAAGATACTCCCTTACAAGTTGAATTCTGAATCACGATGCGAGACTACATATTAAAAAACATATATCACATCGCATGCATCAAAGATCGCTTACGCTGAAAAATCTTAAACCATCGATATGCGATGGTGCATATCACAAAATCACATTTCGCAGAAATCATATTAACAAAACTATCACATGTTGTGTTCCTGTGATATTGTGATATTGAGATATAGCGATATTGCGATACAGCGACAGGACGATATTGTGACAAAGTGGCGGAATGGTATCATGAAAATGTGAGACAACAATCTGCAATATTGCGAAGAAAATCGCAAAATCGCTTCATTGCGAATCTTTCAGGCTCATTATTCGAGAAAACGTTTTCCATGAACCGAGACCTAGTTATGCACTTTAATGCTAATTAATGAGTTAGTTTCCAGTTGTTAATGAAATATGGTTTTGTGCTTATCAAAGAGTCAGTTCACGTAAGGTTGTACAATTTTTATGTCTTCAACATTTAAAAAGCTTTCCCATCACCTTTCCTTACCATTACTCTCACCTCACTTGTAAACTGCAGGAACAAAGAACAAAGAACAAAGAACTATACAAAGCATTACACAGGATATCATGGGGAAGAAGGGCAAAGCTCCGAGGTCTGAAGACAAAGAAATGACACCCCTATATATAAACACCACCTATAACAGAGATGCTAGTATCACGACTTGGGAAGGCATGTATAATTTACTTGAAGAATAAAATCCCAAGGTGACGAAGGTTACGGCTTCTGCAGGTTCACAGGGGTCTTCCGAGGCATCAATTGCAGATTTAGCTTGTTCTTTCTTACACCGGATAGCGGCAAGGCCCAAAAT
Organism: Pinus taeda; assembly: GCA_000404065.3. Taxonomy (NCBI): domain Eukaryota; kingdom Viridiplantae; phylum Streptophyta; class Pinopsida; order Pinales; family Pinaceae; genus Pinus; species Pinus taeda. The sequence continues at coordinate 189,782 of APFE030966959.1, forward strand.
TCTCCCCTACATAGATATGATTAAATGGGTACTAGATAGCGCGGACATAAAAAAACAGACAATGTAAGACTCCAGGTCAAGAACTTATGGAATTACTAATTTCACAAAATTTGAGCTTTACATCCACTAAAAGAAAGTGCATAAGAGGCAAAAATCACACCAAGGAAGCTCGGATCAAGAAACGGAGGCAGTTTCCAATGTTCGATTAGCGCCTAGCCCTAATCGCGCATCGCTGGGTAAAACTTCTTGAAATGGAAAGCCTCTAATTGCTCAGTTACCTGTAAGCCCAGAAATTCGGAAAAAGAACGCTAGAGGTAAAAAAGTAAAACTTGAATCGTAAAACCAGTTGTAATTGTCTGAAATATCTTCAATATGGTATGTACATAAGTACAACAATTGCAGACAGACTGGAGATAGAAGGCTCAAGAAAAGGCAAAATCAATCAAAAGATTAACTAAGTTAAATTTGGGTGCTTACAGGGCATATTTGGTAAAACCACACAGCCAGTGTATGACCCTCAAATGCATCATCAATTCTGCCAAAAAGATGGCGCCAGCTCTTGCTGATTCCATTTTCACAAGACAGTTAAAGGCTGAAGTCGGCCAGCTGACTCTTCTCAAGCAAATGCTGAATGCTTGCGATTTTAAGGAGCAGATACAGAAATAGTTATATGATAATTTTAGATTTACTTTTAGAAATAATTTTTTCTTTATTTTTGCCTAGAAAAAGGACGTTCATTTAAACCGTATCCTACATTTTTGTAATAAGTTATTTTTATATTTAGTTAGTATTGTTTAAACCCTTCTCATGCATTTAGAGAAGGGCCCAGAAATTTATCAAAAACTTGTCCTCGGAATATGCACTTTTGCACCCTCCGAGGAGGTTTTGATGAATGAATGGAATAGGATTTATTGATTTTTGCATTTAATATCTACTACTGATGTCACACTTCTGTACTCTTAGTGGATGTTGGATGCTTGAAGCTCATGAGTAGAACTAGTTATAAATGGTACTTTTATCTCTTAACTATTTTTGCCTATGTGTTAAAGTGATATTCATGTTCAGTTGTTTATACATTAACGCGTGAATACCTGAGTTATCATTTGGCACTTTTGTACAGTTATAGCTATTTATTTATGCTTAATGTATGAGTAGCTTATTATGCGATATGTTTTTCACAACTGTTTTGTCTAACTTCTTATACGAAGTGGTTTATCTATATTGAATTCTTTTCTCATAACAGTTTAATGATCTTTATTACCAATTGTTATCTGAAATCTTTTTAGATCGCATAACAGAAGGATTACACCCCAGGTTAGTGTAGATTTAGATATTTCTGTTTATTAGAATATAATTGCATATCATTAGATTAGAGTTAGAATTAGAGTATCTCACTTAGGAACTTTTAGAAAGGAAATATCAATTCTTCACACACACACATAAATTGGGAAATTGGTCCCATATCCCGAGTCAGACCCACTATACCAAATGGAAAAGGAGCTACCAACCAAGGTCCGGACCAGGTGGGTATCACCCTTATTGTAGACCCAATTTTCGGGGCTTCAACATATTTGGTGCTAGAAGGAGGGCCTGAACTGTGAATGGAAAGCAAGTCTAAATCTAAATACCATTCTGAGAGTAAATTTCCCTCACCATCTCCCCCAACTTCTCCATTTCATTTAGAATATTTAAGTCCAGAGCGAAGAGTAGAAAGAACAACAGTTGTTGCTACAAACCCTAACATTTCAGAAAAATCTACTATTGAACCTCCTGAAGTTGAATCTTTGATTCACAAACTTCAGTGTTTTTCTATATCTCCTCAAAGTTCTGATAAATCATAAGGCAGCGTGACTTCGCAATACAACCCTGCTCATCCTCTTACCAGATTGAAGAGCGAAAAGTTTTGCGTTCAGCTAACTGAATTGCCTCTACCCACAATGCAGAGAGCAAGGAAATCACCTAAAGGTTTCGATAGTGAGACTCTTTCATCATCATCATCCATCTCAACTTCTCCACTGTGAAGTCAACCATCCACTCCTCCACTTCAGATCATTGTCCATCAGTCCACCGGTACTTCCACATCTCCTTCTCAATCATCTGGAATCATAATATCCTCATCTTCTCAATCGCAGGGATCATTTTCTGCACTTTCCTCTATTAGTAGTTCAGGGATGGCCCAATCTCCATGGAATAACCCAGGGGTAGTCTTAATGTCTACACCCTTGAGTCAGCTACCGGCCCATCCTGAAAAATGGCTGCCTAAGTTTAATCCTAAAGCAGGCATGCTAGCGGAAGAACATATAAATAACTTTATGCTATCCATTAATCTCAATGGAGTTACCAATGAACATGCTATCATTCGACCTTTTTCCTTATACTCTTTAAGGAACAGCCGGATCATGGTATTTTTCATTACCATCTAGATCTATCACTAGTTGGGATATCTTCCAAGAACAATTCCTTAATAAGTTTGGTGATGATAGGTCTATGGCAACATTGATCAACGACCTGTCTAACCTTAGGGCCAAGTCAAAAGAACCTATCAAAGATTTCAATTCACGTTTCAATAAATTGTTAAACAAAATTCCTACTGCTTCAAGCCTAGTGAAGAAGTGCGAAGTGAATGGTACATCACTGCTTTACCATCAAACATAGCAATCTTTGTTGACAGGGCTAACAAGACAACTTTAGTAGAAAATATGAAAAAAGCAATAGCAGTAGAGAAATGTATTATTGCCCTAGAAAAGAAAAATACGATAGAAGAACGAAAGTCCAAGAACGTTACTTTCAAGGAATATCCCAAGAAAAATAAATCGAAAGATCCATTCGATTTAGAAGGATTGCAAAAAGTTTTGAAGACCATGTCTAACGAAATGATCGACATTAAGAAACAAGCGGCAGAAAATTATTCTAAAAAGCCATACAGACCTTTTAAAAGAAACCCGCCAACTGATTCAAACCCCCAAATGCTATTACAAGTGCTAAATCAGAAGAAGAAGAAGAGGAAGTCGCTACTGAAGAACATACTGATGAAGAAGAAGTTGTAGAGTTACAAGGTATGTGGGATTTCATCCTCCCAGATGAAGAGAATCAAGAGGCATCCCCAATTAGCACTCGAAGTAGAAATCAACTTGACCCTCCTCAACCTACCCGTAAGCCAAAGAGTGCAAGCTCGATGACTAAGGATAAAGTCGCAACCAAGAAAACAACACCTAAAGCGACTCAAACCAACCCAGTCCAAACAGCTTCATCAACTGCATCTAAAACACTGATCGTTTTCGATGAAGTGGAGTATAATATCATAGAAGACATGAAAAAGACTAGGTCCAATATCACTTTTTAAGAATTAAGCAAGTTAAAACACCAGCAAAAGATACTCTTGAAAGAGTTACATGCTGTACCAGTTGCGCCTTTGCCCGCCATTGTAATTTCTCAAGCTTCCCATGACATGGGAAGACCTCCAACTAATGTGATCAATAAATTTGACCCAAATGACATCGCCTTAATTGGAGGAAGATCGAGATCTCATACTCCCCCATTTCTTCTTACTTATGCAATTTTCAATAAAAATTTGCATAATTGCTTAGTGGATTCTAGAGCTTCATTGAATATTTTACCAAAGTCAATATGTGCAAAATTGAACGTTAAAACACAAAAATCTATTGTGTGCATAGTCCAGCTACATTGATCACAAGTTGAAGTGGTTGGCAAATTAAATAAGGCTACCATAAGGTTGTCATCCAACCCAAAGGTATGTCAAGTTATCGACATTCTAGTTGCTGATATTCCGGAATTTTATGGCTTAATTCTTGGCAGAGATTGGTCAAAAAAACTTCATTGATACTTTGCAACTGACTGGTCACACATGTGGCTCCCTTACAATGGTAAACCAAATCAAATAAAAGTTGAGCGAGAAAGACATAAAAAATTCATAGTAACAGAAATGGAAGGAGAGAATGAACCAATAGCATACAAAACTAACATCATTGGCAACTACTCAGTAGATTCTTTCCTTGGAAATTTTAATCCTCATACTTCACCTTACTTAGAACATTCTGTTTTATCTCAAGTAGAAAATTTCTCTCAAACAGATAGTTCTAAATGTATTAATTTTATAGATAGTCCTGTAAATAAATATTTATTTTGGAAGTTATTTTTTGACGGTTCTAAATCTAACGAAGGAGCAGGAGCAGGATGCGTGTTAATTGGTCCAGAGGTAGATAAAACTATGCTAACTTTTAGACTCGAATTTGATTGCACCAACAACACCGCGGAATACGAGGCTTTAGTCCAAGGGTTATACAAAGCAATCGGATTAGATATCAAATACCTTCAAGTTTTCGGAGATTCTGAAATTGTAATCAGACAGGTACGTAATACTATACATTGTTTATCAGGTCATTTAAAACATTATCAATATTTAGTTCAAGATCTGACTGAACACTTTATAGCATTTAATATTTCGACAATTCCCATACTCCAGAATGTTAGTGCAGACCTCTTAGCCAATGTAGCTTCCAAGCTCATTCCTTAAGAAGAGTTTAGCCCTGATCAATTTTCAATTGAATTAATTCTTAGACCGTTGATTCCTAATAACATTACCAATTGGAGGATTTTCAATGATGATCCTGATATTGTGAGTTTCCTCACATCTGAAGGATCCTACACCAATCAAATAATTGACGAAGACCAACATGGCCAACAATTACAACAAGATAGCACTAATAATGCTACACCTAAGTCAGTAGTCAAGTTAGAATACCTTTATGATTTGAAAGATCGGTTTAAAATATCTACCAATTCAAAACCCCAAAGTTCAACTTTGAACTACGAATTAGTAAATCTAGCAACTGATACCAAACCACAAAATATCAACCTAGGCCTTGGTCTAGATCCTGAAGAAAAATTAGCATATATTTGTCTCTTGAGACAATACAAAAGTTTCTTTGCTTGGAATTACAATGAAATCAAAACATATGACACCTCCATCATCCAACATACTATTCCAATGATAGACACTGAGAAACCTGTCCAACAGAAGTTGAGAAAAATCCATCCCAATCTAGAAAACTAGATTAAATCTAAACTCAATAAGTTATTGAAATCCAAAATAATCTTTCCCATTCGACATTCCAAATGGGTTTCCAATATGGTTCCCGTTAGAAAGAAGAATGGAGACATCAGAATCCATATTGACTTTCAAAATCTTAACAAAGCCTGCCAAAAGGATAATTTTCCTTTGCCACCCATGGAACAAATATTACAGGCAGTCGCGGGATCAAAATTAATGTCATTCTTGGATGGATTCTCAGGGTACAATCAAGTGTTGGTACATCCCGATGATCAATTGAAAACCACATTCAAAACCAAATGGGGAACCTACGCATATCAAAATATGCCCTTTGGTCTGATTAATGCTGGTGCCATGTTTCACAGAGCCATGGACATCATGTTCAAAGGTTTAGTTAGTAAATCAGTGGTAATCTATTTGGATGATATAACTGTATATTCCAAGAAACGAAGCAATCATCTTAAATATTTAAAAAAAATCTTCCAACGTTGTCAAAGGTATGGAATTTCACTTAACCCAAAAGAATCTTTTTTCGCATTAAGCGAAGGAAAACTTCTTGGATTCATAGTGTCAAAATCTGGAATTAACATTGATCCTGACAGAATCAAGGAGATTTCTGAAATACCCCTAGCTCACAACAAGAAAGCCATGCAACTTTTCTTGGTCAAATTAACTTTGTAAAGAGATTTGTTCCAAATTTTTCAAGAATCATGTCTCCTTTACAAGCAATGATTAAAGAGAACTCAAACTTTAAATGGGGCCAAGACAAATATGAGGCATTCAATTTGATCAAATAAGAAATTGTGAGAGGGAGGGCCTAGTTTGGGCCTCGGAGAATTGGTGTAGTGTTCAACTTAGCATTTAAAATGTCTAAGGCCTCTTGACAGCGTTTTGACCATATAAACTCTGAATATTTGGCCAACAACCCAAATAAACGAGAGGCCAACTTGTTCAAGTTCTTTATCAACCTTCGGTAGTAATTGGCTAACCCTAAGAAACTCCTGATATCCCTCTAATTTTGTGGAGGTGGAACCCTTTTGATGATTGTTATTTTGCTTGGGTCCATATGTAGTCCTTGCTAAGATATTAAATGACCTAGGACGGTCCCTTCAGTCATTAAGAATTCACATTTTTCTAGACTTAGAGATAGGTTAATTTCAATGCATTTGTGCGATACTTTGCCTAGGTTAGTCAGGGCTTCTTGAAAATCATAGCGATAAGGTGTAAAATCATCCATATAAATTTCTGCTGCATCATGTACTAATTCAGCTAAAACTCTCAAGACTCCTCTCTGGAAAGTGGTAGGAGCATTGCATAGCCCAAAAGGAAGGACCCTATAGGGAAAGGTACCCCAAGGATAGGTGAGTGTGGTCTTATCTTGGTCTTCTGGGCAGATTTCGATTTGGTTGTACCCACTGAATCCATTTAGGAAAGAAAATAACCTCTTCCATGCCAGGCCATCTAGCACTTGGTCAATGAAGGCTAGGGGAAAATGATCCTTCTTTGTCGCTTTGTTCAACTCACTGTAATCTACACAAATCCTCCACTTACCATTTTTCTTTGGAACTAACACTAAAGGAGAGACCCACTCACTCTAAGAGATAGGGTAAATGAATCCTGCATCTAGCAGTTTTTGCATTTCCTCTTTGACCATATCTTTAAGGGTTAGATTCATCCTCATTTGTGGTTGCATGACTGGCTTGCAACCTTCTTTGATGTATATGTGGTAAGTACACATTGAGGGGTGTACTCCCTTCATTTCCTTGTAACTCCAAGTGAAGGCTTCTAGGTTTTCTCTGAACATGTTGCATAGCTTTTCCTCTTCGAGAGTAGTGTTGGGTTGTGTTATATTCTTTCCATGACTAACCCACATATTGAACTGGGGGGTTAGAGGGGGGGCGAAGGCCCCACTTCGTTGCGCTGATTGCGTAGTGGGGGGGCGGCAGCCCCCCCTGTCCGGGGGGTTTGAGGGGGGCGGGTAGCCCCCCTCTATGGGGTCTGGGGCAGCACCCCGGGAAACTCTTTTTTCGGACCCTATATTAGGTTGGGTGAACCTACCTATGGTTTTTGGTCCATGGTTTTGGACGCGATGGTTTTCAGTCTATGGTATTGGATGCTTCGGCATGTATAAATATGTATTGTAACATTGAAAGGAACATAATTAAAATCAAGCTGGTAGTCTCAGTTTTGGGATCCAGTGGGAAATCTCTATGTATATGTGTTTTATTTGTTATGCTCTCGCATTTTTATTTTTCTTGTGATTTATAATTCGTATGCAGGTAATTTATATACGGGGTTAAAACCTTCATTTGGTATCAGAGCTATTTTGGCTTCAAGGGGACGCCTTTGTTACTGAGGGGTTTCACTTGGGCCTGTGGTAGACTCTGTTCAGTGGGAGATCTGCGAGATTGATTCTGGTGGTGAAAGAAGATGGCGAGCAGCGGAAAGATAGAGATTGAGAAGTTTAATGGTCAGAGTTTTGAGTTGTGGAAACTCAAGATGGAGGATCTGTTGGTGGATAAAGATCAGTGGGTCACGGTAGAGCTGGGTACTAAACCAACGAGAGTGACCGATGAAGAATGGAAGAAGTTGGATCGGAAGGCAAAGAGCATAATACAATTGTGTGTCTCTCAGATTCCGCATTGTTGAATGTATCAAGGGAAGCTACGGCAAAGGCTCTGTGGGACAAGTTAGGGACTTTGTACCAATCTAAGTCTCTGGTGAATAAACTATTCCTGTGGAAAAAG
>APFE030966959.1:205565-261398 GCA_000404065.3 Pinus taeda
AGAAAACTTGAAGAAAATTTATTGGTAGCAAAGTCGCTCTTGAACATGACACTTTCACTCCATCACCATGATTGAGTCAGGTTGGGTTATTCCGTTCACCAGTCATACTACCATTGGTCCATCATACCATCATCTTTGGGGTTAACGCTACCAATCCATTTTAGTGTCACTGATATGTTCAAGAGAAGTCGATCAGAGAATTCACCAACCCAACTTGTGTCTCACCTGCTGCAATACCTTCACGCTCCATTCTTTCATGATCGCCACCCTAAACCTCGTATCATCAGATCGTTTTCACCTCCACAAAATCCTTTGCTCCATTCCATGTCGTAGATGTGGGATTCGTTAAGGCCCTCCTATGACAGGTCACTTCTTGTCAACGACAGCGCATTATCCAAGAAGTCGACCTAGGAACAACCCTTTCAGTACTTTGAAGCTTGCATGCCTCAATGGCAAGTTTCTCACTTTTGGTTATAGGTTTACATCAATGGCCTTCGACTGAGAGATTTTGCGTGGTGTTCGATGCCAAGTCCCATTTTCACACCACGTGAATTGTACTGTAGTACCTTGAGGGTCATCATCATTATTGGTGATTCCTCTCATGCTTGTTAACAACTTACATCATTGGCTGGTAATCAGGTGATGTCTTTCCATCTTTGACTCCAGAACATTTTTCACATGGATAGACTTGTACTTCGGGCAAATATTGGATGAGTTTGAAGACCCCAGATCTAGTTTCATCCATTCGGGCTGTGATATATTCATGAAAATAAAGACATCAAAAGTACATCATTGCTGCACAGATGATCATCCGAATCAAAGGATGATGGCTCTATCACAATCATCAGTCTACCACACAGACGGTTGTCTATCCCATGTACATGAAAATGAATTTATAAAGTTGAGCATCGAAATGCCCACCTCATCTATATCATTAAAATTTTATGAAGATAATGTATTGTATTGTATCTTATTACAGGTCATCTTCTAGTTTGAAAAACCTCGGATCCTCATGATAAAGCATTTCACCCGACATCAAAATAGTTTCAACCTCATGCTTTAGGGGGCAGCTATTATAGACATATTTGGGCACTGCAACCCCAATCACATATGTCCATAAACCAAGGTCTTCTAAGTCCCTAAAAGTGTTGTTTCATGCCCTAAAGGAACAAGGTCAGCTGATTACATCATCTCCCAGAAGTTCTCCACAGAAAACGGCTTAGAACTGGTCAAAACTGGACCATATAGATTTCTCAGTACCAAGGGTGCGATGCATCTCACCTGCTCAGTGCAAAACATGCAACACATACTAAAAATACCTTCTATAGGGTGTGATGGGCGAGAGTAGACAAATGGCAGAGACAGTTTGCAAGGTGGATGATCATGGAATCTTCCAAAAACTTCTCCTGTGACACTTTCCTCTCTGAATTCGCCCAGGGATGAGTAAGAGATCATCAATCTCCAAGTGGAATCAACAACTATCAAAGAGAGGACACTAATCAAAATCCCATAAGATGAATCACCCCCTGCAAACATCTATATATGGATCCCTCATCCCAGAGATCCAGGAGGTTGGAATCTTGTATCTTGTTAGGAAGTGTTGTTGGTTTCCTGGTGGAATATAATAGTGTTGGGTGATCTAAGCTTTTCATGAGGTGAAGAAGGGCTTTTATGCTGGGAGGATGACACTGGGTCTGAGCAATGGGTTGTAATCCTCTCTTCTAATCTTTATATCAATAAATTTATTCAAGTTTTCCTCCACATTCTTGTATGTTTGATAATATATGCATTTGTGTGGTCAATGTATATCTAGACCTATATTGTTTATGATTGTAGATCTCTACACTTTGAAGGTATTATGCCGGTTTGACTTTATAGGTACTCTTTGAAGCGGAGTGGTCAAGGAAAGAGTAGCAAATATCTGTCAGAGAAGAGAAGGAACAAGCAAGGAACCGAGCGAAAGATTGAGGTTGGTATTCTTTGCTCCTCTCCTATCTACTTGTCGGAAAGGAAAATAAAAGTAACTTTAATCTGTTTGTTTCTAAGATAGCTACCCATCTTAGTGGGACTAGCAACTCTGCATAGACACTAGATTTCTTGATAACACTTGGTAGCATGTGTTCCATTAGAAAAGTGTCCACATGACAGAAACAAATGAATTGAATCAATAGTGTTACAGTCACTCATAGATTGACACGTTGGTTAAAACATAATGGTCGCTGCTAAAATGGACCCTAAACCTAGTTAAATGTGCTCTTCATGACCATTTAAGAGATTCGTAATTTGCAGAAATTTGAGAATACTACATGACTACATAAAATTAGCATGACCTGGAAACATCTATTTCATTAAAGGGCCTCCACAAGATGAAAGATAATGTGAGCCATGATTGACATAAATTATATGAAAAGAAACGTTGGGTAACAATCCACTACAATTTGACTTGAATCACTATGTATGCATTTACTTAGGTTATATTCAAGCTAAAACATTTAAATATTTTCACAATTATGAACAAAATTTAGATGAATTACATATAAAATTATAATTGGAGCAATCTAACTTACAATTGGTTTAAATGGTTTAACTTATAATATGTTTAAATGGTATAACTTATAATTATAATTGGTTTAAATGACCACCCCTAAAGAAAAGTTGCATGGCATTTTTTTAAAAACCCTTGAAAGTAATAAAAATTGAACTTTTGGGATGGCTTCTTGACAATAACCTCTAAACGTTCTTTCTCATGACCTTTTTTTTTGCGCGGGGGTGGGGGGGTTGGGTGGGGGGTGTGTTGTAACAAACACATCTAAAAGTGCATTCTCGTGACTTTTTTTTGTGGGGGAGGTGGGGGTGTTAAATGAATTCCCCTAAATATATTTTTCATGGCAGTTATTTAACAAACTCCATCCCTCAAAAAGTCATGTGAATTTAACTTTTGGAGGTTATTTTTTAACACAAAGATCTTATTGTACCCCTTATTTCCCTTAGTGAAATTTTATCCCATGCCATTCCATAAGATATTAGTTAACCAAAAACACCTTATGTTCTTCAGAAAGACCTAAAAAAACTTACCATTAGCTAAAAATATATCTCTTTTAAATATGAAAATAAATAAATAAATAAATAAATATATATATATATATATAATTATATATATATATATTATATATATATAGTTATTATAGTATTATAATATATATATATATATATTATATATAACAAACCAAAAAGTTAAAGTATATTTGAAATTAATCATTTATAAATTACTAATAGATAATTTCAAATAATATATTTTTTCTCGAATAATAATAAATTAGCTTATTTATATAATAACCAATAAATCATTATCTTAAAAATTTAAATTATAATAAATTATACACACTTAACTCACCCCAAAAACAGAGAAAATATAAACATAAATTTGGTTTCTCTTATACTAATCATCATATTCAACTTTTGCCATAATACAACAAACCACAAAACTTGAAATTCCCCAGTGGTGATGTGTTTCTTTGTTTGATGCCCTTTCTCCATTCATGGCAGGGTCATTGCACAAAATTTTAAGAACACAAGAGTTCAAATCTCATTGCATCTCGATGTTCATGATTTAAGAGTTCAATTATTATTGCATCCGGAGAGCTAGGTGTTGAGTAGCAAACCCCCCTGCATAACGGTTTTGGGGCTCAAAGTCTGAAATTTTGGATAAACGTATGGTAAAGGTTCCGCAAAATGCACAAAAGACGAATTGTAATGGGTTCCAAGGGTAGTGCCCCTAAAATGTTATAGATTAATATGGAATGTGTCGGCTTGCCCATGGTCCGCCGACCATGGGAATGTATAAATAAAGCAAGGATCTAGGATTAGAAGATATTTTTTGGTGGATAATAGCTTTGATGTATGGCATTGTGAAAGTGACAAGTGCTCTAACTCTGTAAGTCCGAGTTGTGGGTAAAGGGTAGATTAGGCTCTGCAGCTGTGTGTGCAGAGGCCTGGTAGAGTTCACAGTTGTGTGTGCGGACCCCTACAGCTGTGTGCATAGGGTGGAAAGTGGATTGTACTAAACAGAAGATTAATAAATATAAGTGTTTCTAAATTACTGTGTATCTGATCACCGATCTGAATTTTTATGTTTATGTTATGATTTTATGAAGTATATTTAAGATTTATGATTGCACGCACTGGGTTTAAATGTCAAATGTTCGCTTACAGACCTTAAGGAGTAAATCAGATCTATAACAATAGTAATAATACTAAGGATCTAAGAAACTCCCCTTTGTGGATCTTCGTGAAGGCCACACTGTTGTGTGGAATAACAAAAGCGTGTAGATCGAGTATCGGAGTCTCCAAAGCTCATCAAGACATCCCTAGGGTGCGAAAACCTAGTTCCAGCACCCTCCCCTACTGCCTCGAGTGAGACTTCAGTCCTCGCTCAGTGGATTGTTGCCGGAAGGGTCAATAGTAAGAGATTTGTTTGGCTAAAAAATCTTCTCAATCTGGGTCAGGGCCCAATAAGTCAAAAAATGGTTATGTTGCTAAGACCAGGGATCTGCCTAAGGGATGTCCGATGTCGGGACGCTGGAACACTACAAAGAAAGAAGTTGAAGATTGGTGGGATCAGATGGTTTATCATTGAACTTGTGATAGACACAACTATAAGCTAAAGTGAAGCTAAAAGATGTTTTCTCGAAAGATCGTGAGCAGAAGGAGCTTCGAAAAGATAGAAGGGTTAATTTCACCACCATGAACGAGTGAAGAAGAGTGTCCGTAGGTCTCTTCATAGAGTACGGTTTAGCATGGCGAATGAGGTAAAGTTTCCCATGTTCAAAGGAGTCGAAAACGAAAATCCTGATCAATTTTGGTTTGTAGTGAAAGTAGTATGGGAAGCGCATGGGGTTACAGATGATAACATTAAAAAGGCCACATTGGTAAGTGCATTGCAGGATCGCACACTAACTTGGTATATCAAACACTCAAGTGATCACCTGAATGCTGGAATAGCAGAAATCCAAAATGCATTAAACAGAGAGTTTAGTCGACTGAAATCAGAGGCACAGTCGATTATAGGATTCAAGGAGATCGCGATGCTTCCAGGTGAAATGCCCTGGGATCTAGATCAAAGGTTGAAAGGTACGATCGGTGAGGCTAACATGACGCTAATAGATGCACAATATTGCGCATGGTTTGTGGTGTCATTAACACCACACCTAAGGATAACACTGTCATAATAGAAGCTCTCAACCCAAGCAGAGGCACTGGAAATGGTGATGAGATTGCACGAAACACCAATTCAGGATCCAGGGTTGGGAGTCCAACAAATCCATGTGCAAGTACAAAACTTATGTTTATAGATGCAGAGTTTGAATAAGGATAAGGTGTCATGGCTAGAAGCGCGTGACGAAGTGTAGTGTATAAAATTTAAGTGCCAGGGTCACGATATGGATCAGTGTCCTTTATTCATAAACTATTCAGCAGGAGGGCCATCGATGTCGTTGAGACTAGAAGCATCAGCTGGCCTTAGTGTGTCTATCGGCCTCTGGTGCGCAATTTGTCAAGTAGGAGGAAACCATGTGATAGACAACTGTCATGTATTGCAAAAATATACTCAGGCTCCATAGTAGCTATATTGTAATTTCTATAGATCAGTGGGTCATGATGAGTGAACATGTCGAAGTTATGAAATAATGATGGATATAACTCTAACCTATAAAGTGCAGGTGGAAATGCAAGGGCCCAATCTAGATGCAACAATAGCATGTGGTGGCTTCCAAGGGCGCAGTCAAGGATGAGGAGGGACGGGACCAGGACGAGGGTGCAGACAATTAATCTTCTACAACTATGGAGGACACGGGCACTACACGTGCGAATGTACGAATCCAACAAGAATAAGTTTCCCATACTGTGAATAATTTGATCATAAAATGATAAATTGTCCAACGATGGTCACCCAAATGCGTTCAAAATGGGTGTTGCAACCCACTCCGATATAAAATGTCCAGATGATGAGATACAAACCACGCGAAGAGGACCCCAATGTGAATATGATGCTTAGAAGTGGTGTGACCACTGAGGAAGATAAGGGGAGGAAGCCTGAAGAAGACACCTGGATACATAATGCTCCTACAAAGGAACCTAAATTTGATTTACATCGTGCAAAAGAAACATTTATGGAAGCTAAGAAGAGCTTTGTGGAGGTCTCTCATTTAGGTAGTAGGGATCAACTAGAGATGGATCTTGACCCCTCGTTGCTAACTACCTTTTTAGAGACATGTATGAAACTACTGCATGATAATAGGGTAGTCAAAGGGCTATAAGAATTAATCACTAGATGTGTAGGGTCCGCGGAGTTGCACATAGTCCGAAAACTGGGGAAGCATGCCCTACGCACTGGACATGAAATGAGGTTGGAAATGCAAATTGGTGAATATGAGATGGACCAAGTAATCTTAGACTTGGGGTTGGATGCAATCGTACTACCAAATTAGACTTGGAAGCGCATGGATAGGCCGCACTACAGTGGTCCCCCATTCAGTTACGAATGGTGAACCAACAAAATATCTTGCCCATGGGAAGATTAACAAGAGTAACAATAGATATTGATGGCGCGAGCACGCAAGAAGATTTTGAGGTAATAGAAATTGTGGATGATAGTAACTCTTACCCTACATTACTCAAAATAGACTGGGCAACAGATATGAATGGAGTTATTAATCTAAAGAAGCAGAAGATGATTTTTTAGACAAAGGCCCTATGTGTGATCATGCCATTGGACCCCACCAAAGGATGACGTTACACAGAGGCCCTACGCGATGATGGAAGTGATGAAGAGCTTCATTGTGTATAAAAAATAACTGCACAAAACTAGGATTGGTTACACTCTACTATAGAAGAAAGGACGTCGCAGAGGCCCACAGAATCCTGCTTATCAAAGGCCAATGAAGATGATGAACAATGGCACAATCGGTTGAGGGAAGTGACGATGCTAAATTGTAATATGATGACCAAATCCCTACATTGCGTAACCACTAAGGTGCGGGATCTACCAACCTATGATGGACTAACAATGGTGGAAGAATTCTTGCACCAGTATGAGAGTGTAGTACTGGAAAAGAAAAGGTTTGATGCATTAACCCGGATGCTCCATGTGACTCCTGTCCGTTGGTGGGGGACACATGACAGGAACTTTGGAAGTTGGAAGGACTACAAAAGAATGATGTAGCTAAGATTTGGGAAGCCATAACTATGAATAACTGAGAAATATGATGGACATGATGACCTACGCAGGAACCTCACAAAATGGACAAAAGCCTATGGAGAAGAGCCCCAGCCTGAATGGGTACATTTATATTATCATACCTTGGATGTCATCCCTAGAAATTGGTATACTGAGACAAAGCTTTGACATGGTACGAGCGAATGGGATATATTATGTAAAGGGTTTTTATTAACATTCTTATTTGAGGACCAATGCATGGATATTGTCGACAACGCCCTGCAATTTGTAAAAGCCACTATCTTCAAGCTACCACAAGAACTAGAGGAAAATGTTCAATTGGAATGAACACATCAATTAAGCTATGCCTTAGAATGTTACAACCTGCAAGTAGAGGATGATGATGATCCCTGAAACATTAACATCCCAGAAATAGAAGGAAGTCACGAAGTTCCAGGGCTGATGATTGAGGATCCTAACATCACAACATCACTAAAAACAAAATAGGTGAGCATTAGTACGGATGAGGAGCCGAAGTACATGACTCTGGGGGACTATTGGGATAATGCCATTGTGGATAAATTTTTTGAATTACTGTGCGAATATCAAGACTTATTCCCAACCAAGTTGACAGAACTAAAGAGGATCCTTGGTGACCTAGGGTTGATGAAGATAATCCTGAAGCTAAATGTGAAGCCAATTAAGTAGCGTCCCTATCGTTTGAATCTGAAGTATAAGGAGAAAGTTCGTGAAGAATTGGACAAGATGCTTATAGCCGGAATTATTGAACCTATCAATGAATTTGACTAGGTGAGTCCTATGATAGTACAAGAGAAGAAATATAAGGGTGAAATTCGGATTTTCATAGATATCTGAAAGCTAAATGATGCTTGCGTTCATGACCCATTCCCGACCCCGTTTACATATGAATTCCTGGAGAATGTTTGTGGATAGGAAGCATACTCATTCATGGATGAGTTCTTAGGATATCACCAAATCAAGATCATGGTGGAAGACTGGTGCAAGACGACTTTTGCGACTAAAGGGGGATGCTTTTAGGACACCACGATGCCCTTTGGATTGAATAATGCGCCCACAATATTTTCACGTGTAGTATTGGTTGTGTTCAAGGAATTCATTCATTAGTTTTTGGAGGTTTATTTTGATGATTGGACTGTATTTGGGCTAGTCAAGAAAAATGCGACAAGCTTAAGATTGATGCTAGATACGTGTCGAAAACACCAAACTATGCTAAATCATAAGAAGTGTACATTCCTTGTTCCTTTTGGAAATTTTCTTGGCCATGTGGTCTGTAAATGGGTCCTAGTGGTGGACCCTGTGAAATTACTATCATACTCAATCTGCAAGCACCATGGAATTTCAAACAACTCCGCACCACATTGGGACACACTGGGTAATACTGAAAGTTTATTAAGGGTTACGCACAAATCATGACACCAATGGAACATTCATTAAAAAAGGATGCTACATATTGTTGGAATGAGGACTGTAAGAAGAGTTTGGAGATTCTAAAGGAAAAAATGGCTTCTACCCTCATTTTGGTTTTCTCGAAATGGGACATTGAATTTCATGTACATGTGGATGCATCGTGTATCTCGCTAGGCACCGTACTCAATCACGAAGGAGTGGAAGGCATTGATCACCCTATCATGTTCGCAAGTCGGCAGCTATCAAAAGTAGAAAAGAATTACTCCACCACTAAGCATGAAGGATTGGCGATTGTATATGCGCTCCAGAAATAACACCACTATCTACTCAGTGGACATTTTAAAATGTATACTGATCACTCTGCATTAAATTACGTGGTGAATAAGTCTGTGTTGGGGGGCCATATCTGTAGATGGCTGTTACTGTTCCAAGAATATGACTTCGAGTTCATTGTAAAGCGAGGATGCCTAAACGTCAGTCCATATCACATATCCCAAATTCAAAATGGTGAGGAGCCAACAAATTTAAAGGAAGGACTACCTGATGCACAACTCTATGCAGTACGTGTCATAGATGGCCATTTTGAAGATATAATCCACTTCTTAACCATAGGGACTATGCCACAAGGGTAATTAGTTTAGCAGAAGAAATAATTAGTGATACACGCAGCGAATTTCACTGTTATCGCGAGGCACCTTTACAAAATGGGAAATGATGAAATATTAAGAAGATATGTACCTAAATTTGAGTGGGGATAGATCCTTGCAGAAGCACATGGAGGGGTTGTAGGAGGACATTATGCGGGACAGGCGATAGCACAGAAGATTCTTCACATCGGACTATGTTGGCCAACTCTCCATCAAGATTCAAAAGCCTACTGTTGGGCCTATGACATATGTCAATGGACTGGGAAACCATCGCGAAGGGAAAAAATGCCACTCAATCCACAGGTGACGTTGCAACCATTCGAAAAATGGGTGATCGACTTTGTGATGCCCATCATGCCTCAGGGAAAGATGGGTCCGCACTATATCATCACTGCGATAGAATACTTGACTCAGTGGGCAGAAGTGCAACCAGTTAAGGATTGCACGACCGCTACAGCTGCAAAATTCTTGTTCGCGAATGTGTTGACATGGTTTGGATGCCCCAAAATTCTAATGAGTGACTGCAAAAACCACGTCCTAAATGAAACTATCAGTGCACTCACTGAGTAATTTCAGGTATATCATCAACAAATTACGCCATATCATCCACAAGCGAATGGGATAGTGCAAGATTTCAACAAAATTTTAGAGACTGCATTGACCAATATCTGCAACGTGAAGCACAATGATTGGGATTTGCACATACCTACTATGTTATGGGCATACCGAATCACTTACAAGAAATTGATGGGTCAAACACGTTTCCGGTTAGTCTACGGCACAAAAGCCATCATGCCAATGGAATACATTGTGCCTAGTTTGCAAATCGTAGCAATGACAGGCATGGAAAACTATAGAGCATTCAAAGAAAGTCTTTCGCAACTGGAAGAACTAGAGGAGGAATGTTTTTTGATGGGATTCCATCAGCAAGCACAAAAGTAGCGTGAAAAGGCTTTGCATGATCACCATATCAAGTTGTGCACATTCAAAGAAAATGATTTAGTATTACTCTATGATAGCAACTTTGAGAAATTCCTTGGAAATCTCTAGATGCATTGGTTAGGACCATATGTCGTGAAAGAAGTCATAGATGAGGGTGTGGTTCAGCTCAGCAAGCTTAATGGAGAGCCCTTCCCTGGAAGACTAAATGGTAGTCACTTGAAGCTCTATACAGGCGAGCCGACGACCTGACTAACCAACCAAGGTAAAGTCTCATTGCTCCGAATAGTTGAAAGAGAGCACTGGATGATAAAGCAGTCGGTGAGGGAACTATTCGACAATGGGGGTGCACATCGTATCGATATGTCACAAGGATCACGGCTGTGCAAAAGGGGATCCGCTGCTATGAAGACAAGTAAGGAAGTGGCCATTTCCATCACTATTCATGGCAAGATGTCTAAGTTAAGATGAAAAGGAGCGAGCAGTGGGCAATTAAGCTATGGAGTACGAGCAATCTATAGTCAATCTAACATTAATAGGTCATAAAAGGAGGGAATTGTGGAATTTGAATTTTGACAAGGGTATAAATCACAATGGGGCACCTACCACACACATTGTAGTATCTGGAAGTTAGATATGGAACTAATGAGCATTGACGGTGGAAGACTAAGCCAGGTGTTTTCAGTAGAGTTGTAGGAATGTCGCAAGCTGGGGATGCCATGCTGGGGATGCCATGCTGCGCTCAATGCCAATAGTGGGAGATGTATCGAAAATTCTCAAACAAGTAGCAGGACCAGTCTGGATGCTGCTCCATGAACTCGATTTAACAAGCATCCTACGAAAGTAATAGGAAAGACGGTGGATTCTGAGACAAATGATGGATTTATGCTTGCAAGTTCATCTCTGACAACCTTGAAGATTGGGATCTCACAAATAGCAACAACTTTCTTACAAAATTGCAACACAAGGAGTAGCAAATATTGAGTATACGGGACCAGAAAGTGCAAACGTGTTGTACTTACACAAAGATTTTATGGCTCTGGCATCTCAGCTAGAGCTAAAATCCTAGAAGGATTTTCTTTGTGTTAACTGTGTAGAGTAGAATGAGCATCATTGGTTTAGTGAACTAGTAGGGGAAATGGAGTAGGAGATTGAAGAAGCATGCCAAAAGAATGAATGGAATGATGAGGTGGAGTATGTCACTCATAGGGATGGTGAACTGCAAAGTCTTGATAGTGCGTCTAGCCACACTGATGAGTGACTTGGGACGAGTCACGATGATTGTGTTGGGGGTTGGTTGGGCTAAAATCCTAGAAGGATTTTCTTTGTGTTAACTGTGTAGAGTAGAATGAGCATGATTGGTTTAGTGAACTAGTAGGGGCAATGGAGTAGGAGCTTGAAGAAGCATGCCAAAAGAAAGAATGGAATGATGAGGTGCAGTATGTCACTCATAGGGATGGTGAGCTACAAAGTCTTGACAGTGTGTCTAGCCACACTGATGAGTGACTTGGGATGAGTCACGATGATTGTGTTGGGGATTTGTTCGGTAGCTAAAATCCTAGAAGGATTTGCTTTGTGTTAACTGTGCAGAGTAGAATGAGCATCATTGGTTTAGTGAACTAGTAGGGGCAATGGAGTAGGAGCTTGAAGAAGCATACCAAAAGCAAGAATGGACTGATGAGGTGCAGTATGTCACACATAGGGACGGTGAACTGCAAAGTCTTGACAGTGCATCTAGCCACACTGATGACTGACTTGGGATGAGTCACGATGATTGTGTTGGGGGTAAAAGTATGGTAAAGGTTATGCAAAATGCACGGAGCATGAATTGTAATGGGTTAAGTCCAAGGGCATTTCACCCTGAAATGTTATAGATTAATCTAGAATGTGTTGGCTTGCCCATGGTCCGCGGACCATGGGAATGTATAAATAAAGCAAGGATCTAGGATTAGAAGACATTTTTTGGTGGATAATAGCTTTAATGTATGGGGTTGTGAAAGCGAAAAGTGCTATGAGTTTGTAAGTCTGAGTCGTGGGTAGAGGGTAGAGTAGGCTCTGCAACTGTGTGTGTAGAGGACTGGTAGAGTCCGCAGTTGTCTGCACGGATCCCTACAACTTTGTGCGTAAGGTGGAAAGTGTATTGTACTAAACAGAAGATTAATAAAGATAAGTGTTTCTGAATTACTGTGTATCTAATCACCGATCTGAATGTTTATGTTTATGTTACGATTTTATGAAGTATATTTAAGATTTATGATTGTGCACACTAGGTTTAAATGTCAAATGTTTGCTTAAAGACCTTAAGGAATAAATCAGATCTATAATAACAATAATAAGACTAAGGATCTAAGAAACTCCCCTTCGTGGATCTTCACGAAGGCCAAAATTTTGCATGGAATAACAAAAGTACGTAGATCGGGTAGCGAAGTCTCCAAACCTCATCAAGACATCCCTAGCATGTGAAACCTAGTTCCAAGGCCTAATAAGCCAATACTAGGGTTTATATAAGAGCAGTTGAAGTAACAATAACAGAATGGACAAGGGTTTTTGTAGAAGCATCAGATTAAAGAAAAGAGAGTTCAAATCTCATTAACTCCTTTGGGTTAGTGTTTACCAAATAAAATTTACTACAATAATAAATAGGATTTACGGTTCTAGAAGAAGAAGAATATATGACTTCGAAAGGATAGTTGACGAGTTGGAAATACCTACTGAATAATTCCACCAAGCTCTTACAATAAGGCACTCAATCTATATAGTTCCCTCTGATATAGGTACCCTAAAAAATTCTTGCATTTTCTCCTTTAAAGTATACAAAAGGAACCAAAATACTAGAAGATAACTTCAATATACATGTTGTTCATGTTAGTGAAATCATGTCCATTTTGTGTATTCAAGTCTCTGTTGACATAACAATTAGAGTGAGTTTTGAAGTTCATAATATGGTTACAGCATATATGGATGTCTTAATTAAAATAATACGATTTCTTGTGCATTTGGTTGAATCAGATAAACTTAGATCAATTAGAATTTATCTCTAGAAGATTGAAATATAGAACATCTTAGATCAAAATACCCAACCATTCCATTGCTGCTACAAGGTGTGTTTCACTATTGCCCATAGTGGTACCAATTTCTTCATAAATCTTTGGATAAATCTATGGCCAGGAAAATTTCTCACAATGATGAATACGAATTGTATATTAGTTTTCCTTCAATATTTATTCTTGTGTGCTTATAGCCAACAAACATTAAGAGGGTGATATTGTTAAACTTCGCTGAAAGTAAGAACCATAAATTCAAGCCAATGGTTAGAACTTACTAGAGATAATTGATAACGTTTCATTGGATTCTGGGGATTCTAGGGACATAGAGATGCATTTTAGGGATGTTTGAAGGGACCCCACAATGTCCTTCATTTCAAGAAATGTCTGTATCCTAGAAATAGGGGACTTCATTGTAAATTTAAAATTTATAAAAATATAAAAATAATAGAATTTAGTTTTTTCAATCAATTTTTTTTATAGAATGGAAGCATAAACATCCACGACCTAATTGGAAAGTAAACAATTCAGAATTTTTGATGATTAAAGCCGCAACATCCACAATCCATTTGGTAATAGCACATTGTTAAAACCAAATTAAAAGAGTAGTGATAGGGGGCATTGGTCAACTGGTTAGTGGAAGTGGGACATTGATATGCCCTCCACCAGGGTTTAAATCATCAAATATTGGTAAGTGAAAGTGGGCCTTTTTTATTCCCCCTACCAAGTCTTAAATCCTTAAAAATTGGTCAGTGAAAGTGGGTCATTGTTATGCCCTCCACAAGGGTTTAAATCGTTAAAAATGTAGCCATATTGCTCTTGCAAAGGGGGCCATTGATTAGAAATTGAGTTTTTTCTATCACATGCCTCATAGGTGTAGGTGGTGGATGCTCAAAGTTTCAATGTCATAGAAAATATCTAGAGTTATCTATGTAATTACATCCAACATCTTCTAAATAGTAAATAGTGAGGGTTGTCATTGCATAAAATAATAGAAGAAAGAAATAGACGTAAGTTAAAAAAACTATTTATGCTCAATTAGTATTTTCTTGGTTCTCTACTTCCATGTGCTATGTGAATGTATTAACATTATTTTATTGTATACACAAACAGTTGGTCACAACTTGAAATCATTTCATCGAAATAAGGTGTGAAGAGCATGAAATGTGTGCTTGAGTGATTCTCTCATTTGGAGCAAGGAATTGTTGGTCTGGGTAGTGAAAGAAAGTTCAAAGGGGAGCCATTGGAGCCTCATAATAAACAATGAAATCTCCCATGAATATTATAGTAGTGGAGACTCTAGAATATGAAACATCTCTAGCTCTTCCAAGAACATAGTTGGTAGATCTTGTTCAACCATGGGATGTGGTGGTTGGTCCTGAATTGAAGCCTATGAAAGCCTTAGGGCATGTATTCAAGGTATGTGTGTTTGTTCTAATGCTATATGATCATGACTTGTAGCATCTCTAGGAAGTTCTCCAAGTAGGAAACTAGTTCTCCAGGATAAGGCCTATATGTGGTGCTATACTGGCGACCTAAATGTACTATCTATATATGCCCTCAATTACCTATTTCAACAATTTCTTATACATTAGGACGTGCCCTATCACATCAAGGATGAATTTTAAGAGGGTGATTATCTAAGGAGATGGAAACAAATTGGATCAACTTAAGGACTTTTGAGAGCCAACAACTTACTTGACCCAGGTCAAACTTAGGTAATGGTCTTTGACAAAGAAAGTGCTATTTAGGGATATTGATCCTTCCTCAAGGTAGAGCCCATAATGATTTGGATTATGTGAAGGAAACCAATTATAAGGTGGCCTTTAGGCATAAACTCTATGACCTAAGTTATGAAAAAACATATATGGGTACAAAATCCATATATGGATCTTGATCCAGATATATATCCACCATATTTTTTAAAAGCTAAGATCCAGATATGATGGGGAAATGAGGCATTCAAAAAATATATAAATAAATTTTAAAAACACAATTAAAGTTAAAAATCAAGATCATTCATGAATCACAACATTATAACTAATATCATTAGATGATTTAGAAATATGGATACTGAAATCATGATGCATAATGCCTTATACAAAAAGGATAAATGTAAATCTAAAATTAAGTGTATCACCAATGATCACTTTAATGATATGATGATCTACATTGGGTGTAATTACATGTCTACATCCTCATCATCTAAATATGTCAACTCTACATGATCATGTTAAAATCTAAAAATTCTTTTTTAGTTACAATGGTAAATGAATATCCGACATTGTTTGAAAACAAGCTATGTATTATATTGTTCCAAGAGAATTGTTCACCTAGCTTTGGATGGAATAACTTTGGATGGAATTGATTGGATTAAATTATTAATGACGCAATTATCCTTTATTCAAAAAGAAAATTAAAAACAAATTATATATACTATTATCTATATATTGTCTCAAAGCATTCCCGAAGCATTCTCGCTAGCATTATCAAACACTCAAAATTAAAATTTTAATTTCTCATACCTTTTCTACTAGCATCATCATTTTATATACAACCTACAAGGTACAAGTCATAATAGCTTACTTATATAGCTATAAATCCTATATATATTAATAATAAATAATCTAACTAAAATATAAATACAATTATTGCCTATTAGGGTTTCAAATAGGTGTCAAATAAAAAGGTTGAATACTATTTGCTTGGGATCAAGCATGTGAATGCTAGCTGAAAAAATACCCATTTTAGCAGCATGGGATCCATTTACGTCGTTAATCCTACAAGGATCTAGGTGGATCATCCATACCGTTATCGGAAATGTGGATCCAACATCAAGATGTCATGGATCTGGTAACACAGGTTGGATAATGAACTCCTCCTAAACAATGGGATAGGGATTTTTTCATTTGCACCATCTGGTGAATTTGAGGAGGGTTTCGACTCTCATAATCCTAGCCTAATCAACCTAGAACATACTTAATACTTAGACCTTTGAAGTTCAAACCATAAAGAAATATGGGCTAGAGGATTGTTTGCATAAGTTGCATCTTGGATGAATCTCTTGATTATGTTTATGAAAGCATTGGCTTAAATGTGATTCAGAAATATTTTTTGCTCAAGAAGGGCAAGAGAATGATATCCCTTATTGAACTAATGCTTATCACAAATTGAGTTGAGTTGGAGTTGAGTTGCTGTGAAGATACATGATGATGCTTATATAAAAATGAATAAAAGGAAGTTTTTTATTACATTCCCAACAAAGGAAGGAACTAGGCTTTGACTTCTTTCTTGATAAATTTTTGGTGTTTTATTTCAGTTGTGAACTAATTTATATCCTTCTTCCCACTTTATATTTATTTATAAGCATCCTATGATACTATGTGAACCTACATGGTTTGAAAAGTAGTGAACAATTTAGGAGGGATTTGATGAAGGGTTCTATGAGCATAAAGTTACATGACTGAGGCTTTCACTGATAATACTCAAGAAAATTGAAGAATCTTAGAAAACTAAAAGTATAAGTAATATTTAAATTTGAACTTAAATTTAAATATTTAAAATTGACTAAAGAATATAGAAAATATTAATTTTACATCCAATATTTAAATTTGGCCAAAAAATTAAAATGTTTAAAATTTGACTATAGGATATGTAAAATATTAATTTTGACATCTAGTTTTTCCAGCAAATTCAATAGCAAGGTGAGTTGAGTTTAGGTGATTTCTGTTGAGTTTACCTACTATGAGTTTCATAGGTACTTTCCAATTTCTATTAATATGTAAGTCATGATGCCAATTAATATTTCATTCTAAATGACATTTATTTTTAGATTATTAACAAGGGAGAGTATATATTGTCTGTATATGCATGCCAACAAGTTTTTCCGATGTATATGATACCTATGGATGAAGTTAGAGTGTCTAGCTCTTCCACAGATGCAACAACCGAACATATTTGGAGTCAAGGAAATCTTCTTGCAAATCCTTATTCCAAAGAAAGCTTGTCTATCTTGTCCATGTTTGTATCTGCCAATATAAAATATGTAGTCATGTTCTGTGTTGAACTGCATGGTACATTTTGGACTTTACTTTTCCTTTTCTCTCTTGAAGGGAAATTAAAAATAATTCATGTATTTTCAATAATAAAATATTTAGAAATTATAAAATTAAGATTGGGTATGGTTAACACCCAACACAAATTAAGGCCACTTAAATAGTTGTCACTTGTGTTGTGCTATGGATTTTCCTTTTGGGTCTGTCCATAATTACCCATATCCTTGACATAATAATTCTATAGCATTAGTGTGTATGGAGTGAAGAATCATGCACCTACTTTAAATTTTATTCTCTCTCTTCAATTTCAATTTGGATCACTCAAGAAGTGGTCCTCTATCAATTAGTTTCTGTATGTAAAGTCCATTCTGTTTTTGTCTTAGTTTAAATATATACATGCTTTTTTTATACTTTATATTGGATGTTATATTCCTTGAGCCTTTGCTTTATGTTGCATTATTTTCTTGGTTATGTTCTTAGAAATTCATCACAGAGATCCTAAATAAGAATTTATACATTGAGAAAGAAAGTGTGATGGGGATAATGTGTGTCCACTTTGTCTGGAGGAAATGGATTTGACAGCTAAGCAATTAAAACCTTTCCAATGTGGCTTTGAGGTTTTCTTCTCCGCTGTTATTTTCTTATTTGTTCTCTATTTTATGCTAAATGTATTTTTAGGTAATTTCTCAATTACACTTTTAGGATTGGTGAAGTTAAACTTGGATTATGATGTGGGGCCATATACATATGGATTGAGCTGATAAGTTTTGAATTGTCAGTTGTCCAACATGCATAAAAACTAAGCCAAAGGCATGTACATGTAACAATAATAATAAAAGGTAAGTTTTGAATTTAAAGTCAACTTAGTTTTGTGCTCCATCATGTATAAAATGATTTTTGATTTTTTGAATTGTTCTCAAGGTTGAAAATGAATTCGCTTTAGTTTGGTTTTTGAAGTCATGTGAAATCGTTTGAAGTCGACATAACTAAAAATATTGTCTTCTTAACCATATTGGTTAGAATATACATAGTTATTTCCTTTGCCCTATATCTATGTTCCAAGATTTTACATGTAATACATATATTTGTACAAGGTATTATAGTTTCCTAGAGTTTCTGGGTCATCCTCTCATGATCATTTCTCATATATGTGTATATACCATATATTATAGATAGACATTGTCCATAAATCTAAATCTGCATAGTGAACATGATAAAAGTTCATGTTTTCCCATTAGAACAAACCATGTTTAGATGATTCAAGACCCCCCATGTTTGTTGTTCAATATTTCAGAGCCCTCTATCCTTAGAGAATTCTTTTAAAGTTAGGAGGATATTAAAGTATATACATCTTTACTTCTCTTTACACAGTTCTAATTATCTTATTGTAGATGAAAATTTAGTCTTCAAGTGCTACATCTATTCTTTCTATCGCAGACAATTTGATAAGATCCCTTGCTACTGATATAGTTTTAGTGAGCCTAATGGTTAGGAATATGTGTTTCCTCCTAGGAGGTTCAAATCTAGAGGGGGCAGAGTATGTACACCTCTGTAGAATTTAGAAGTCTAATCACTGCATGGAGGCAAGTGCCTTGTCCCACAATAAAGGGGGTTTCATACACCAATTTGGTGTCTAGATTGGTCGTGGCCTTAAAATTAGATTATTATTATAAACACTATTTCACTATTTTCATACATATCTTCTAAATATTTCAGAATTTCAACTAGAAACAATCTTACTAATGTGGTTGGTAGGTAAAATCAATATTAGTAATCTCTTGAATTATATGATATCTTAAATATTAATAGAACTCATTGGATTTAATAGTTATTTATATTAGTAAATCTTGTAATAGTTGTTTCTTTTAGCTTTCAAGTTAATTATATTGTACATTCTCCTCCCTTGCATATTTATGTGTGCTTCTGGAAACACATAGTGGATATGGAAGAGAAGGAGAGGCGTTGCACAACTTGTGGAGAACCATATAACAAGGAAAATATAGTTGGGATGTCTTTGAGTTGAGAGGTATGTAAAATATTTTAAGAGTTTGCTTTTAATATAAACTTATGAGATTATTTGTGGCATTGGTAATTATTACAAAGAACATTATTTCTCCTTCCATATTAATGTAGTTGATTGAAAGATTCGTTATTTTAATATTACTGCAATCTAGCAGAATCAGGGTATTATTGCTCACTTTATTGTCACATCTTACCTTGGTGCTTATTAATAGAAATTGATTTTGAAAAGAAGCATAAGTCTCATAAATCAAAGGAAAAAGTGGTTAAATCACATAATCATCTTAGTGATGTTTGTGTCATTCAAAGAAATATTTTCTATGTTGTTGGAATACGTCCAAACTTAGCCAATGAAAAGGTACACAGTCATTTTACAAGGTATCAATGCTTGGATTGAAGAATATTTGATGTGTGTAGTTTGAAAATTTGAGCACATAGTAGTTTACTACATTAAATTTCCTTGGAAATTCTACAACTACTTAGATGATTTATGAAAACTGAACTAGTTGACATATCACCGATACAAAATTCCTCAACAATAGAAGCAAGAAAATCAAACATAGAGATAAAGACAAAATTACACAAGAGACAATAAATTTTTCTAGGAAACCCAACTGGGTAAACCCTCTTCTTGTTGTAGAGTTTATTGAGGAATTTTTTTGAGAGATTAGATTTCTTTACAAATTATTTCAATAGAAAAACAACAATGTTCTCTCTACTAGTACTTAGTTAAAACTCCCTATAATAAACTCTGATCAGACTCCTATTTCCTTATAGAATTTTTCTCCTGTTCATTAGTGTTGGAAATCCCAATTTCCTAGCGGAGTCCTAAGCCCCTATTATTTAGGAATTTCTCCCTAAATCCTAGTGCAAAAAATGATTTTTTCTTCTCTCAAACTATGTATATGTTGTTCCTTACATGCTCTGCTAGCAAGATTTTCTCACACACAACATGTGCATATAATAATGAATTACAAAGGTTCCTTTGCCCTCCTTATAAGATTTTAGATCATGCTAAATTTGGCTAATTAATTTTAGAACATGGACTTGTGATTAATTTGCTAATTGAGTTGAAATGGCTCTTCTAACTTGTCATGCCTTAATTTGAAAGTGAAGCTCACTAACTCATCCTTTCACAAAAATAAACTAGTACTTGGGGACAAACAAAATTGAGCCTCCAACTCTTGCACATGAGTTAACTTCTCCATGACTCATCATATTCCTAGGAACTCATGCATGCTAAAAGTAATATTGTTTGTGGTCTTTCTTGACTAAGGCACAAGTCAAGAAGAAGAACTTATTCACTACAATGTTCAACACTCCCTCTTAGTGTGGAAGGTGCTTTTGGAAGAACTTCATCCACCTGGATCTGTCTCCAACACTACCACATTCCTTGCTACTACAAATTCTCCCTCTAAACTAGAAGACTTCCTTGATTTCTTTTGTACCTGATTTGAGGACCTATTCTTTCCCACCATGCTCTACCAATTTATAACTTCAGCCATAAGTGACATTTACCCTATGTACCTTTGTGTCTGCTTCCTCTTGCGGAAGGTGATACTTGAAGATCCATCTCTTTCCTGATCTCCCTTAATAAATCCTCTAACCACTTGGCTCGGAATCTCCCTATACTAGGAGACATTGATCGAGTGGCTACCTCCAATCACCCTAGGTTATCCTCCTCATAATCTTGTTGGTCAGTCCAACTTCAAATTAGATTAGACTAAAACTGAGATACTGGGTGAGGATCCATCTTGAGTAGCTTCTTCTTAGGTACTCTAATATGATCTTTCTTTAAGGACTCCCTCTGAGTTTTTCTCTCCTCAAGCATCACTTCTCTACTCTGAGCTCTCCTTCCCTTGCTCCTCAAGGGTGCACCTATCTCTACCTAGAACATGTAGACATTCTTCTTCCTTACATGCATCTGCTTCTTACATCCCGAAGCTAAGCGCTAGAGGTAATCCTTACCCCTGTTGAATATAACATCATAACCCTTGTCCCCAATGGTAGATAGCGAAATAAGATTATTCTTTAATCCTGGAACATAAAAGAAATATCTGACATGAAGATGATTACCTAACTCCCTCTGAAAAATGACAGTGCCAATTCTTCTAGTTCCGTACATGCTTTGGAATTTTGGCAAATGGCTTACAACCATACTCAGTATTTTTTATTGTGTTATAAGTCTTCAACCCATGCATGCATATTATTGCAACTTAGGTGCTCTAATACCATTGTAACATCCCTAGCCAGCTATGGGTGATGTCACTCACACAAACCCCAAAATTGCTCCACAATTTACCAAAAGAAGAAGCAAGATTTAGCCACAAAATATAATTCCCACACACTACCAAACCATAATGCATAGAATACATATACATTTCAAACATAACCAAGTATAAATATATATACACAAAATTAACCATAATAGTAGTTCCAAGCACATGTAGACCATAAATACACAGCCCTAGGAAAAATTAAACTATAAATATACATTTATGTGACTTGACCAGATTCATTTAACTCATTATATTGTTCCTAAGTATAAACAAAAATATATGCTTAGCCATAATATACGATATTGAGTAGTTGAGAAGAATTAACCTCAAGGTTGAAAACCATATGTGAATGCAGTGAAATGAAAAATAACAAGTTCTCAAATACTTATTTGTGAATGGTGTCAGCTAGTTGCAGATCTCTGACATCCCACCCAACCATAGATCTCGATGTTCATTGTCTTTCAATAGTCAGTCACCCCCAAGCTGGGGCATCGACTCCATGGCTACTCGGGCCATAACCAGAACCACCAAGGCTCTCACATTAGGATTCATCCTTTATGACATGGTTAACTAGATAACCATGCCTCAATCAGTTACAAAGCCTAAGCATAGGGCTCACCGACTAGTCAACGAGTTACAAAGTCCAAGCCTAGGACTCAGTGACTATCTCAAAACCATGTTCCAAGAACTCCATGGTCACCAAGCCATAACCAGAGCCACTAAGTTCTTAGGACCACCGGGGCCCACAAAAGCTCAAATGCATCCCAACTATATAGTTTCAAAGTCCAATCCCCAGGAATCGCTAAGTCCTCATTCACTGATCTGGAATTTATCCAAGACAAGGAATTAAAGGTATTATAGATTCATGTGCATGGATGTGCCTATGTTACTTTATGCAATGGATCGATAATATTGTGAAATACATAGACACTGAAGTAGTTATAGAAAACAAACAGGAAAACATGTAAACACAACAAGTTTGATAAGGAGTTCACCCAATGCTCCTGGGCTACGTCTCCTGGTCCAACCTTGACTGGTGGCCTCTCTATTATGTTTTCAAAGCAAAGTTTTTACAACAGCAACCTCAATTTGAGTCTCATTCAAAAGATATAAATCAATAGTAATAGACTTGGATCCCCCAAGTCTCTACTGTACACAGAATCTCCTTACTAAAACTCAACCTCTATTAATCAAAATAGTATGAGCCCAATCTGAGACTCATACATGACAGACCTATGCCGAGGAGTTCACTTGAACCTCTCAAGCCTTCTTAGGAATACACAGACTCTCTTACTCTCTCTGGCTCTATCTCGATGGTTCCTTTGCTCTACAAGTTAGCTCGAATTACTTTCTATGTTCTATTCTCTTAGCTTTCTTACTTGCTTTTCTCACTGCCTGCCTCGTTTCTGTTAATTCATGGCTTTAAAGCCAATCTTCTTTCTGACTATTCATTTCCGCTTCTCGGTACTCTGGTTCTCCTACCTTTGTCCATTTCAATTCTTCTTTTTTGCATCATCATCACTGTTTAACGCTTCGCGGGGAGGTGGCCACCCATTTCATAACAAACAAAGTGCCAGTTCTCTTGGAAAAGTTTGAACTGCCGTTGTTTCCGTTTAACTCCCAAATTTCCCGCGAACATGACTTCTTTGCCAACTCATCGTTCATACCGAACTTCAAAACTTTACAATTCGGCCTATTTACCCCATTGAATCCAGTCATTTGTCAGATCGTATGTCCGCTGTCAATTTAGAGCTTCCAGATCCCACGGTCTCTGTCCATATCGGGCGGGTAAGTTGCATGATGTTTACCCATCCAATGTGAGCGGTTTTCTCTCTCTTCCACCAGATGCGTGGCACCGAGTGTGTGGCATTGGGCCGGACTCTGTTGAAACCGCTTACTGCTCGAAGCCCTTTCGATATCCTGTCGGTTTTCGTGTGGGACCCACCTCTGATGGAATCGGCGAATTCCATACGGTTTTTGACTTTTCAGGTCTAGGTCACTTAGGGATTTTCCATCTTTGAGGGGTTCGCTCGACAATATGTGATTAGTAACTTGTCTTTAATCACATATCAGAAACATCCCCCATTTCTCAAAAAGGCTTCCCTTTTTTCTGTTTCATGGCAATGCACGTTACCACGGGCTAACGGTTGGTGTGCTTGACCAAGGGTCCTCTTTGTTTGGTGCTACTCACAAATTACAACTGTTCGATGATATTTCTAATAATCTTGACCTTTGTAAGTCTTTGAACTTTGGCATGAATTTTACAGAGCTATGAAAACTTAGAGATTTCTTTAGGATCCAATTCGCATCATGGCCTTCCCACTGAAAAATCTTTTGGACCATCAAAAGTTGGTTTTTAAGCATCAATCAAGTGAGGGTATAGATTCCTCTCTTGCCCAATTTCTATCCATTTTGTACTTCTTGGTTTTGAACCTTTGAGTCCAATCCTCAGGTACTCAACATCCCTCCTGCATGTAGTTCTCACCTTCCTGTCCAGAACTGTATCTTCCTACAACTCATGATATATTCAGGTAGCAGACCATCAATAGAAGGAAATTGACTTTTCTCTTTGGGATCTTCAGTCAATGAAGGTTCAAATGGTCTCAAGTTGTTTGCATTAATAATTGAGTAGATGTGTGTATAAGCTAGTAAATCAAGGCAAAAAGCATTGTCACCAATTTTCTCAAGTATTTTGAAAGTTCCATACCTTATTGGCTTCATCTTGTTTCCTTCACCTTGCATTCTGTCTTTGTTGATATACAGCTGGACTTGGTCACCAACTTGGAAACTATGCTCAGTCTGATGCTTATCATGCCTTGCCTTGTACTTGGCTTGGCTCTTTTCCAGCTGTTCCTGTACTGCCTAGTGAATCTATTGGATTTGTTCGATGAACTTGGTTGCCCTGTCCACATCACTGTGTCCATCAACCACTATGCCTCTAAGAAATACAAAATCCAAGGGAGACCTTGGTGTGAAACCAAAATAGGTCTCGAAAGGAGATCTCTGAGTAGAAGAATGTTTAGCTCGGTTGTAAGCATGTTGCACATAGCATAATTGTTCATCCCAATGCTTGGGATGTTTGCTGCAATAGCCTCTAAGAAACTGGATCCCTGTCTTGTTGACCACTTCTATTTGGCCATCTATTTGTGGACGAAAAGTTGTGCTCTTCTTCAATCTGGTGTCCATCAATTCCCACAAACTTGACCAAAATTTCCCAACAAATAAGGTATCTCGATCAGATATAATGGAAGTGGGTAATCCAAAATGAACATATACATGTTGAAAGAACAACTTTGCAATTTTTCAGCTATAATCTATTTGTTACAAGGTATTAAAATACACATTTTGCTAAACCTATCCACAACAACATATAAATAGTCATGACCTTTTCTAGATTTAGGTAGTCCCCCAACGAAGTCCATAGAAACACTTTCCCAAAGATGAAAAGGAACTGGTAGTGGAGAGTACAAGCCTAGTTTTCAATTGTTGGGCTTACTTTTAGCACACATCATACACCCTCTTACATATCTACAAACTGTCTCATTCATTTTTTGCCAATAACAAAATCTTTGCAGCTATGCAACTATTTTACTTACACCAAAGTGACCTGATATTAGAGAAGTGTGTGCTTCTTGAATTATCTTTACTCTTTCTGTTTCAGGAATGCATAACTTTCCCAAATGATACAAGAGTTGGTCCTTAACATGATAATCCAATTCTTCTACTCATTTTCCATGACTTAAAGTTGCATATACATCTTTAAAACCTATATCTTGAGCATACTGTTCAGTGTAGCTTTCATGCAATACTGAATTATGCTTAAGTATAGTGGATGAATTTATGATTGGTTTGGACAACATTCTGCAACTTTATTGTGTATGCCCTTTTTATATCTGATGACAAGATGAAAGTGTTGTAGAAATCCCATCCACCTATAGTGTCTTGATTGCTACAACTTAGTTTGTGAGTGGAAATATTGAAGTGGTTGATGATCAGTATGTATAACTGTCTCTTTTCCCATTAAATAATGTTTCCACTTTTTCACACTATGTAATAATGCATACAATTCTCTATCATATGTGGGATAATTAATTACTGCAGAATTGAATGTCTCAGAATGATAATATATGGGTTTACTGTGCTGCATCAACATTGCGCCCATGGCATAGTCACTGGGATTCGTTTCAATCTCAAATGGTCTTTGAAGATTGGGTAGTGCTAGTACTGGTGTTGTACTAA
The DNA here is from genome assembly GCA_000404065.3 of Pinus taeda. NCBI lineage: Eukaryota > Viridiplantae > Streptophyta > Pinopsida > Pinales > Pinaceae > Pinus > Pinus taeda. Next base: position 231,450 of record APFE030966959.1, read on the forward strand.
TCTTCTCTTTCAAGGTGTCAAAGGCTTTCTGTTGTTTGCCTCCCCACTGAAACACCTTGTTCAATCTTGTTAAAGCATGTAAGGGAGCTACAATCATGGAAAAGTTAGAAATAAACTGTCTCCAATACTGTGTTGCTCCTAAGAAGCTTCTAACTTCTGTAGAAGATTTGGGTTTAGGCCAGTTTATAATGACTGCAACCTTAGAGGGATCTATCTTCAATTCACCACCCCCTACAATATGACCCAAATAATTCAAAGATGTTTTGCCAAATTAACATTTTGAGAGCTTAGCGTAAAGATTCTCTTTTTTCAAAACATATGGAGTCTGCTTGACATGCTTTAAATGTTCTTTTCATGTTTTACTAAATATAAGAATGTCATCCAAATATACAATGACAAAATCATCAATAAAAGGTCTAAGTACTGCATTCATTATTCTCATGAAAGTAGCAGGAGCATTAGTTAAGCCAAAAGGCATAACCAACCACTCATACAATCCCTGCTTTGTTTTAGAAGCGGTCTTCCATGCATCTTGCTTTGCAACTCTTCCCTGATGGTAGCCACTATGCAAGTCCAACTTGGAAAAATAAACAACTTCTTTCAACTGATCTAATAGATCATCTATGCGAGGAAGGGAATAACGATTTTTTATCATTATCTTATTCAGTGCTTGGTAATCAATGCACATTCTCCATGAGCCATCTTTCTTTCTTAGCAAGACAATTGGAGACCCACAAGGCGATGTGCTAGGTCTTATGAACCCTTTCTCAAGCAGCTCCTGTACCTTCTTCTTGATTTTTTAATTCTCTAAAGCAGACAACCTGTACATTTTGATGTTAGGAAATGGAGCATCTTGCTGCAAATTAATATCATGTACTATTTCCTTTTTGGGTGGCAGACCTTTAGGTTCTTGAAATAGTATATCATATTCTGAAACAATTTTTTCTAAATCAACTTGGTGTTTAGCATTACAACCCTCAAATACATTGGTTTTGTCAGGTTTTGTTTCCCTTACAACCATCAGTGAAAATTGTTTGCATGAATTTACAATTCTTTTCATCTACCCTGAGTTTATGAGTATAATTATTCTCGAGTTTATGAGCTCTTACAATATGTTTGATTCCATGTTTAACGAGTTGATACTTGTTTTCAGCTCTATAGAAAATAATTTTTTTATCATACAAGTAAGGACTTCCTAAAACAATTCCACATATATCCAAGGGAACAATATCTAACTCAACCTCATGTACAAATGCTGACCCAAAATAAAAGATAAGTTTACGTTGTCCAGTCAATTGTAGTTGTGCTTTATCAAATAACCAACCTAATGGATATGGCTTTTTGTGAGGTGTGGTTAATAGTCCCACCTTCTTTACAATTGTTTCAAAAATCAAATTTACTTGTGAGCCACTATCAAACAAAGTGTCAATCTTTTGATGCTTGGAAACAACTCAAATATGAAAAAGCTCATGTCTTTTCCTCTCATTTTCTCATTGCCAGTAGATTGAGTAGAATTACTAGTAGGTGCTTCAGAATTTTTACCTTTTATAATTGTGGCTGTAATTGTTGTCTCATCTCCTGAATCTGACCCAAATCCTTTTGAATAGCTGTAGTAATCTTCTTCTTCTCGCCATTTTACTTCTTTGGTTTCATCTCTAGATGCAGAATCCAGAAGTGTTCATCATCATGCCCATCCTTCTTACAGTGAGTGCATGAAGATTTGGTCTTTTGTACATTATTTTTCTTCCTCCCTTTCCATTTATGTTTTCTGTTCTCCTCATTCTTGCTTGTAGTGGGTTTTGATGATCCCCCAACTTCTAGGTTCACATTCTTGCCTCTAGCCTCTAGATGTGTAGCTTGAACAGATACCTCATCTTTGGTAGTGGGATTAAACATGAGAATAGTGTGCCTTAAGTATCTATGTAGACCACCTATATACCTCAACAAAGTTTTAGGTGAGTCTAAAGGAATTCCTAGAATCAAAGCTCTTTTCCTAAATTCTTGAGTGTAACTTTATACACTTTGCCCCTTTAATTGTCAAAGAGTTTTCCAACTCATCATGGCTTGCTACATATAAGATAGTGGATAGAACTTTTTTTTAATTGTGGAAACAAATTCACTCCAAACAGAAAGAATTTTACCATGCTTCTTCATGTCAGCTTGTGTCCTGCCTTCCCACCATACCAAGGCAGTGCCTCCAAGGCATAGACTGGCCAGCTGAATCTTACTACTATCTAAATAAATGATTTGTACTCTGCAATAAACATCAATCTATCTGATCCAATTATCCAGCTTCTCTGCATTCAACTCTCCATCATATGGTAAATTAAATTTAACATCTAATTTAATCAAAGATGTCTTCTTTTTGTTTTCAGGGCTACTAGGAGGTGTGGGAAGTCTTTCTTCTTTCCCTTTGCCTTTAGAGTGGTCATGGAGGAGAGATTCTTCTACTCCTTTATCTAGTTTGGAGTTTGATGCATCTTCCTCTCTACCTTTCTTAAATTCTCTATACGTTTCCTCTGCCATGGCTCTCATGGTCATGAAACTAGCCATGAACTAAGGGCTTGATTCCAAGGGACTTTCTTCTGACATTTTCCTCTTAGAATAGACTCTTCCAATTTCAAGGTTAGTTTCAACCAACTCTCCTTCTCCTAATTTAAGCTTTGATCTAGTTAGCATTCTACAATAAAATCCAGCACAAGCTTGTCTAACCTTAGTAAACTAGATCTCTAATACCACTTGATTTGGAATTTATTCAAGACAAAGAATTAAAGGTATTACAGACTCATGCATGGATGTGACTATGTTACTTTATGCAATGGATCGATAATACTGCGAAATACATAGACACTGAAGCAATTAGAGAAAACATAACAGGAAAACATGTAAACACGACAAGTTTAATAAGGAGTGCACCCAATTCTCCTAGGCTATGTCTCCTGGTCCAACCTTCAGTGGTGGCCTCTCTATTATGTTTTCAAAGTAGATTTTTTACAACAATGAGCTCAATTTTAGTCTCATTCAACAGATATAAATTAGTAGGACTGGACTTCGATCCACCAAGTCTCTGGAGTACACAGATTCTCCTTACTAAAACTCGACCTTTGTTGATCACAGTAGTATGAGCCCAATATGAGACTCATACATGACACGCCTATGTTGAGGAGTTTACTTGAACCTCTCAAGCCTTCTCGAGAGTAAACAAACTCTCTTACTCTCTCAGGCTCTGTCTCGATGGTGCCTTTGCTTTGCAGGTCAGCTCGACTTACTTTCTCTATTCTCTGCTCTTACCTTTCTTACTCGCTTTTCTCACTGCCTGCCTTGTTTCTGTCAGTTCGTCGCTTTACAGCCAATCTCCTATCTGACTATTCGTTTCCACTTCCCGGTGCTCTTGTTCTCCTACCTCTATCCATTTGACTTCCTCTGTTCTATGTCATCATCAATGTGTAATGCTTCACAGGGAGGTGGCCACCCATTTCATAATGAATGGAGTGTCAGTTCTCTTGGAAATGTTTGAACTGTCATTATTTCTGTTTAACTCCCAGATTGCATGTGAACATGATTCCTCTACCAACTCATCGTTCATGCTAGAATTCAAACCTTTATACAATTTGGTCTATTTACCTTGTTGAATCTGGTCATTCATTAGATCCTATGTCCACCATCGATCTGTAGCCTCTAGATCCCATGGCCTCCTTCCATATCGTGCTAGTAAGTTGCATAATGTTTACCCGTCCAATGTCAGCAATTTTGTCTCTCTTCCGCCAAATGCATGACACCCAGTGTGTGGCATCAGGTAGGACTTGGTTGAAACCATTTACTGCTCGAAGCCCTTCTGATATCCTGTAAGTTTTCGTGTGGGACCCACCTTTGACAGAATTGGTGAATTCCATACAATTTTTGACTTTTCGGGTCCGGGTCACTCGGGGCTTTTCCATCTTTGAGGGGTTTTCCTGGTGATATGAAATTAGCAACTTGTCATTAATCTTATATCAGAAACCTCCCTCATTTCTCAAAAAGGCTTCCCATTTTGTTGTTTCGTGGTAGTGCGCGTTACCATGGGCTAATGGCCAACGTGCTTGACCGATGATCCTCTTTGCTTAGCGCTGCTCACAAATTACAACTATTCAAGGATATTTCTGATAAGCTTGACCTTTGTAAGTCTTTAAACTTTGGCATGAATTTTACAGAGTTATGAAAACATAGAGAGTTCGTTAAGATCCAATTCAGATCATTCACCATTTCTAAATTCCCTCCTCAGTAACCAACTTCCACCTTTCTATACATATATTCCTCCTTTATTTAATATTTTAATATTAAATAATATCTTATAATATCATATTGTTACCCTTTCATCAAGAAGCCTTTTCTAGTTATGGAGTCATGGGTCCCTTGTACTCTTTTTGTCTCTGTCTTCCAACAGAAATTATGTTTTTATTTGTATACATGGGTTAAATATATTTACCACATTATTGATAGTTTTGGATCCACCAACATTCAGGGGATCTCCCCAATATGAAGTCCCAATTAGACCTCACACCATTTGGTGTGGGAGTCCCATCTAGTATGATGACCCGCTTTCCATTTACTTAGATATTTTCCTCGGCTCTTTTTGTTCAACACATGAGAGTGTTACACTACTATCTTCAAAAATCGAGGTGAGTGCGTAACGCAATTGTGTCATGTTCTCTTACTACAAATGGGAGAAAGTAAAGTGATCCTATTAGTGAGAGGTAAGAGTACCACCCATAAAGAGACACATGTGAACTAGAATGTTCTTTCTAGAATCCAGTGGAATAGTCCATAGCAGATGCGACAGTCATTAAAACCAAGGTACAAGGGAAGTCCCATCCATGACCTAGTAGAGTAGTCCACAATGGACATGCCAGTTGTATAACCAGTAAGTGAGGAAGGTTTGTCTAGTATCCTATGTAGTAGTCCACAAGGACGAGACAACATTGATAACCAATACAACACATTCCCAACAAGGTAAGTACTAAAACAACTGAAATAGTACAACTATCTTAGTACATGTGAAACAAACATGAATTACAAATGCCAAAATAATAGTATTACAAACATCCACAAGACATGCATGAAAATGTGCTAGCCTAAACTGGCTCCTGTGTTAAGGGAAAATTTCAAGACATATATCTACATCATACATCACTAGCCCCAATAGTGTGACATTGGATCCACTCCTCCCTCCTCAAAGAACTGATTAAAAGCTCTTTATGCTTCATGGGAGGAGCCAGGGTAAAATTTCCTCGCTCATACAATGAGGGCGGTATATATAACCAAGTGTGATGCTTGACCTTGTGACTCTTCGACTACCCTCATGACTGGTCAACTTCCTATGAATTTTAAACTAACATGACTCTTCATATTCATGTGTATCCATTGGAATTTCACTTTACATTACATTTTATTTAAAATATATATGGCCCATAATAGTGATGTGGGCTTTGACAACTCATGACGCAACTTGACATGATGCTACGGACATGGATTGGCTTGCTATGGTTGAAATGTCAATATATTGTTGCTGTTGAGTATTAGATGTGTTCTGGGATGTGCTTCCTTTTCTACTCTACATGGCTTGATGATTCGGGGTCTTTCAATTATCTTTGGTCTTGAAAGGTGGTTGCATACATGTGTTCCCTTTACTTGTTCTTTATGAGCTTCTTTTGTCCATCGAGTTGCAAGTGAGTCTTCTAGGATGTTCTCTCCTTCTTCATCTCCTTCATCGTCCAACCATGATCTAACAGTGTACATGTTACTGCAATTCACTCATGATAGGATGACATCAAATCTAAAAACATCCTAATTTAAGTAGATGCATTGTTATCCATGGATTTGGCCCAGGAAAAATGACAAGCTGGGAAAAAGGGCCTAGTAACTTGCATTGAGTAGTTCCCTGTGACAGGGAGGGAGACTAGTCATTGAGACTACGCAGAGAATAGCTCAGGCGTGTCTAAGGAACTCTTGAACACGATATTCAATGCTAGGAAAAAATGCACAGAGGCCACTAGGGGTAGCATTATACAACTGAGACCATCAATGGTAGCTACAAGGTGAAACCCTGGGAGGAAGTTTTGTGTAGCCTTGTAAGAGAGGGAAGGACTGGATAGCAGAGGCACTAGATATGATATATCTTCATAGTTTTTGGGATCGTTGAGTCATAGATGAGGGAGGACACTAGATAACACTTCTTTCTAGTTCTAGGAGGTAAGGAAGGCTTGGGTCTTTGCACATTGTAGGGTTCTAGTAGGCAAGGAGGTGGCTTGATGACTGATCTTGTGAAATGCACAACAATATTAGGCTTGAGGCAACTTCTATGAAATTCTGGGGGGGGAAGGAAGGCTTCTCAGCTATGGAATTACACAGTGCAAGTTCCTTGGGGGCAGTGACTACGCACTGCATAGTTCCATGTAGCAGAGTAGCATTATTGAGGGCTAAGACTATGCAGTGTCCAACTCAGTCATGGTACGGTGAAAGAAATTTGTCTGGTTGGAAGGATTTTCAAGAAACTGGGTAAGTGTGGGAAGAAAGTGAACTTGTGAGGAACTTGACATTGTGATCACACACTTAGCATACTTCAATGACACAAAAACATAGACCACTTGAAAAGCAAGACAAGGCATCACCCTCTATGAGATTATCTTGAACTCAAAGTGATAAGTGAGACACTTGAGATAGAACTTAGAATGACCGTAATGACACTTGTGTGATAGTGCTAAGTTTTTTTGTATGAGTGCAACCTATTTTTACATAACTAGGACAACTCAAAAACAAAAAGAAAAACCTTTGAAATCACCAGAAAAGGACCGCAAGCATGATAAAGCAATCCAACATCCCAAAATACGATTGTTGATCAAGAGAGAAGAAAGGGTGGAAAGACTCTAAAGGAGCCCATGGAATGAGCTTGAGTGTCTGCAACCATCAAGGAAAAACCAAGGCTCTAAATTTTGAGTGCAAGGCAAAATATGGAGGGTGTTACAGCCGTTATAATAGTTGGTGACACACTGGTCGAATAGTTGAATTGAGGCTTCTATGATACATAATAGTTGAAAGAATAACTTCGGCGTAAATCACATGTAGACAGAAATTTGTCGACGCGTTTTGAACCAACTAGTGTGGTTCATCGTCAGGACAAGTTGAAGAAACAGATCCAGCTACACCTGTTAAATAGTCTGAGTAGAGACTCCAACGGCTATATTCAACTATAGGACCCACGTCAAATTTATATTATTTTTTTAATATTATTATTATTAATTTTAAAAAGTATATTAAATATTATTATTTAAAAATTATTATTAATATTATTATTATTCTTTTTAATAATATTATTAATTATATTCATGGAAATAAGTAAAAATAGGCCCAAATAAATAAGTGAAAAGTATTTAAAAGTAAATTACTTATTTATTAAAATAACCTTAGGTTGTTAGTATAAAATAATTATTTTAAAAAAAATATAATATTTATTGTTAATATTATATAATATATATTTTATTACTATTATTAATAAATAATTATCTTAATGGAAATAAGTAAAATCAGGTCCAAATAAATAAATAACTGAAAAGTATTTAAAAGTAAATTACTTAATAATTAAAATAATAACCTTAGGTTGTTAGTATAAAATAATTATTCTTATTTATTATTTCCTTTGATGGAAATAATTACCTAAATGAAATAAACTAATGGTTAATTATATACACTAAAACCAAATTTTAAATCAATATATAATCTTAATTAAAATTAGGTTGTTAGGATGGTAAGTCAAAAACAATGATGAATTCATTTATTAAATTATTTGTTAAATATATATATTATTATATATAATATTATAAGAATAATCTTTTGGTTGGTTTATAAAAAAAGTAAGATATTTTGTTGATAAATATCTAATCATTTAATATTATTAATATTATATATAAATATTCAAATTTTATAAAACTTCTTTAATTTATTATTATAATAACATTAAAATAAATCATAAATAATAAATAGAAAAATAATAACCCAAGATTCTTTATTATTAATTATTATTTATGGAATAGGTAAACAAACCATTTTTATTAGTTTGAATAAATAAAAAAAACAAAAAAAAAGTTTTCAATTATAATATATATATATTATATATATATGTTAGGATCAAATGATGAAATAATTTAATGTTTTTTTTAGTTCCAAAAGTAATTAGCTTAATTAAGAGAATTTATTAATTCATATTATTTATATAATATATATATATATATTATATTCTATATATATGTATGTATATAATGTTAGGTCTAGACAAATTTAATAATAATTCTAATTGTTAAGAAAAAAAAAAAAAAATATATATAATATATATATAATATATAGAGAGAGAGAGAGAGAGAGAGAGAGATAAATCCCCAAATAAATAAATAATACTAATAATAATACTAAAAATGCTATAGGTCAAAAAAAAAAAATTTAATAGCACAACCCTGCGAAGGGGGCAGAAACACCAACTAAGAAGAGAGCACTGGAATCCAGCACCTACTAATTTTCCAGCCATCATTTCTATTGAGATTGTTCGGCCTCTTTTCAATCTCGATAGCTTCCCTAAATTTACGATGATGGAACTGAGCAACCTTAGCCACAACCTTGGCCTCCTCAATACATACCTGATGCTTGGTCTTTTCTACCTGCTCTGCTAAAGCCGATGACTTGGATCTCCCATGTCTTAGGTCAGCAGCATGTTCGCAGATCCTTTGATGGATGGATCACCCTGTTTCCCCAAAATAGGGGGTCCCACATGAACAAGGAATCAAGTAGACAACCTTCATGTCCTTAGGGTTAACGGGATCCTTCACCGATCTGAGGGAATTGCGAATGGTGTTGAGGGGCCTAAAGGTTGAGGGGATATCAAATTTCTTAAGGATCCGAGCGATCTTGTCTGTGGTTCCTTGGATATAGGGAAGATGGACACCTAGACGACACTCTTTAGGCTCTTTCTTAATTAACACAGTTTTTGAGGCTTTATGGAAAGCCCTCTGACCAAGGTGTCTACTATAACCATTTTGAACCAAGACATTAAGGAGATGGGATTTCTCCTTATCAAAGCTCTCCCCATCAGAGATCCTGAGGGCACGAGAAGCAAGGGTGCTAAGAACACCCAACTTTTGAGCAGGGAAATGATGGGAATCGACATGAAGATACTACTCAATATGAGTTTTCTTACGGAACACAGAGTGGGAGAGAGAGCCATCCTTACTCCGAGATATAAGAATATCCAGGAACGGGAGGCAGCCATTGACCTCTTTTTCCATGGTGAACTTAATGGTAGAGGACCGGCTGTTGATGTGATCAAAGAATCGATCCAGCTCCTCAAGGTCATGGGGCGAGATGACATTAGTGTCATCCACATACCTTTTCCAAAGCTTAGGAAGAAGACGAGCCGAGGATAAAGCCTTGGCTTCGAAGTCTTCCATAAAAAGATTCGCAACAATAGGGGAAAGAGGGGAACCCATGGCAACACCACAAGTCTGCTCAAAGAATTCACCCTCGAAGCAGAAGAACGTGGAAGTGAGACAAATCTCCACCAGATGTGCGGTATCGGGATCTGTTAGGCGATAGATCACTTCCATGGCCTCCTTTATAGGGATGCAAGTATAAAGTGAGACCACATCAAAGCTGACAAGAGTGTCTTCAGGGCTAAGCTTAATATCCTTAATCTCCTTAATGAAGGAAGCAGAGTCTTTCACGAAAGACTCAAAGCGGCCAACTAGGGGCTTAAGTTTAAGGGCAAGGAACTTAGCCAGAAGATAGGTCGGACCGCCAATGGTGTTGGCGATGGGCCTCAGAGGGGCCTCGTCCTTGTGAATCTTCGGTTACCCATAGATCCTAGGAGTAATAGGACTACTTTCAATGAGCTTACGGTGAAGGGAACTCACTGAATTATTCGATTTGATGGTGAGAGCCACATTGAATACCAACTTCTCTCTCTCTTGGGTTCATTTTTAGTGCAGGGCCTTGGTCCTTCGTGGAGTATTGATTCATCGTGAAGATCACTTTGGTTTCTCCACTTACCCCATGGGAAAACATGGTTCACCTTGTGCCTTCACAGTTAAACATGAAATAATATTCAACCAGATCATAGTGTTTCAAACTGGGAAGTGTAGTTTATCTCATGAGCTTAATATTTTCAAATTATAGTTTTTTATCTCTGGTTTTGCTCTGCTTCCAGTAAGCTTGGAAAGTACCCTGATAGAGTCACATAGGAAAGCAAGTATTGTGTAAACAATCCCTTCTACGGACAGAACCAATTTCTCTAGTCTTATGAGAGGATCTAGCAACAAACTAGACTAACATGTGCAAACTTTCCTAGTTTATATTAGAAAATACAAAATAAGATAGCTAACCTACCTCACCCTAATGCTAAACGCCCATTGATGTCATCCTCAATATTCTTGCTTCAAATTTCAATCCTCTTTGTGCCATTGTGGATTAGTACCTACAAGGGAGATCAAACAAAAGAGACAAGAGCATACATAACATAATTCATTCTAACATAAACTATATGACAGATCAAGGAATATCTTACTAAATGAATAATGATTTATACACTTATGGAAAGTAAACACATGATGCATTTATTAATAGAAAATGAGGGAAGCATACAACCATATGAGCATTGATCTTAGAAGCCTCCTTTTGATGAGTTTCCAATTCCAAGCCACGACCTTCAAGCACTCCTTCTCCTTAGTGAAATGGGAAACATTTAAGCATAGTTTTAGCATAGGAATGCAACCAAGAAATGACCAACCAGTTGTGGATAGAATTGATTCCAATTATAGAGAAGGAGAGGGAGTTAGGGATCCACCAAAGGGGGAAGAAAGTACACATCTTAAGGGGAATATCCCTAAAGGTAGGATCAAGGACTCAAAATGGGAGAACTTGACCATATCGTTATTCAAAAATAACCAACTTGTCATTCTCAAGGATTCTAGTAAGAGAATCTTCTTCTCCACTTTAGGAAAAACTGCCAAAATAGGTTCAGCGCAGGTTTTCCTATAAAATGTTGTGCTGGCAGCACTAGGTTAGTATGTTGTAACATGCTGCCAGCATTGGTCACCAGTTGTGAAAAGGCCATTGATCTTGAAAAATATATTTTTAGGTAAGCTTCTTTAGAATTCTCTTAGGGAAACATTTCTTCTCTTCTTTAGGGATGCTTTTGTATATGTTACATGAAGAGTACACTAACAACTTTTGTCATTTTCATGCTTGAGGATACATGATGGGAAGTGTGAAAAAATATTGTCTAACAGATGCCCCCTAAAGCATGAAGGCAAAACATGGAATGATGGGTGAAATGATTTAGAATTCAAGGCAAAGACCTGGAGAAGCATCATCAGGAGACCTACAAATCAAGCATGATACAATATATCTAAAATCTATAATGTAAATATGCCTAATAGTACATATCCGAATAAGCAACTAATAATAGATGAATCCATGACATGGACGCAACCATACGAATAGAAGGGATCATGTGTATGGGTCCACGACATGGACACAACCATTCGAATCGAAGGGACTATAGAGACCTCCATGGGTTTCTTCGATAGTTAGGAGGGTGGTGTGGTAGATTGACGATGCACCATATGAGGAGGGAGATGATCCAATTGTAGAGGTGGAATGCAACCTTGAGGCCTTGACAAGATGCATTATAGTGTGTACATCTATTGAAGAGGTGCCACTGCGGTATCAGAAGCATATTGTATGAGTGTCATCGAGACTGTGTCAATTATTGAACTGAGTTATCATAGATGTTTCGTGCTACCATGAGCACCATGTCATCAGATAGACATATCTCTAGCTTTCATTTTTTTCAGTTATGTAGGCTCGAGAAGAGATGTGTCTCAGAACACAAACTTTGATATTTTGATGTAACAAACATTTTTCAAACTATATTTATTAATATATACATGTTTTAGCAGTTGTATCTATTGTTCCTACTATGTGATGGTTTTTGTTTTTACATGCGTCCCATATGTCTATCTAATACATTCTTTTCCAATGTGTCCATTAATGTATTTAGATGTCTCGGAATATGTTGATAGGTGATCCAAAATGGATTTTGGATAGGCTCCTAAGTCTAAGTGTTCCTCCCAGAAGAAAAATGAAAGTCCAAGGAATTTCTTGGAACTAGCCCCATTGCAGAGATCATCTCATTCTAAATCTACTGCAACTTGGATGGGAAAAAACTGACTTAGGATGTAGAAGTTATCATGAAACGAAACTACCTCTATCTTGTGGAAAAAGGAGCAAAATTCACTAATAATGGGTCCAAAAAAAACCCTCTAATTCTTCAACATGCTTGAGAAGGTAAAAACCAATGCAAAAGGAGGACCTCTTAACAATTCGGATTATAGTATTGGGCCTTAAAAATATGAAGAAATAGCGGAAATGAGGCCTATCGGAGGCTTTAACAGTGAATGCACAGGGGCCATCAGATCTGGCTGATCAACAGCCTAGATCCGATCAGCATATTGCATTGGTGGTGAAAGGCAGAGGCAGTTGAAGGCATAACATGTTATGGGACCAGGCCGATACGATACTGCGATTGCCGATATCGACGGATCGAAATTGGTGTTGACATAGACCCTATCATATGGGAAAGACCTCGGGCTTGTACAATCTGCGATTGTGAATTGTTGCATCACAATATCGCATCAATGCATTACTGAGGAGTGGAGATATGTTATATGATATATATGTGATGCGATGGCTGGACCTGATGGCAATATGAACCGGGTTTAATATATTTTGAAATCCACCATAAGCCATTTTGTTGTACTTTCATATTTTTTTTATGTATTTCTAAAAATACAAAGGGACAGGGCAATTGCAACTTGCGACAATGACCAAGGGTAGACCCAATAGTGTTATGAAGCGGCGTTATGAAAATTTGAAGTCTGGAATACTGTTCTCTATGGAATTTCTCATGTTTTACAACCTTCTTTGTGTAAACAAGGAACAACTATTTCTGAAGGAATAAAAGTGCCAATAGTTCCTTTCCATTGTGGAATAGGTGGCATCCAACCCCCAGGCTATTTAGCAATGATTGCTAATGCTCAAAGAAGGGATTCAAGTAGAGACAAAACAGGAAGACAAAGAGCCCAAGAGGGAAAATGAACCAAAAACATTGATTTGGCTTAAAAAGCCACAAAATTATAGAGACAAGTTGTTGATGGTGGATGAGATGTTGTTGGTTGCTGTTGTTGGGTTTGGTTGTTGAAAGTAAATCGAAATAAGGAAGCTAAGGCAAAAGAGGAAGTGAAAAAGCTAAAGAGGCAACGTAGAAGCAAGAGCAGCCAAAGGAGTCACTTGGAAGCCAAGTGAAAAGCCAAGAGGGTTGTGAACTGATAGAGCACAGAAAGAAGCCAGAGTTGAAGAGCTAGAGAGCCAGAGCTAGAGCCAAAGAGCCAAAGTCAGAGAAAAGAGCCAGAACAAAGAGCCAAGAGCCAGAACAAAGAGCCAAGAGCCAGAGCCAAGAGATAAAGCTTCAAGAGCCAGGGAATAACATGGTGTCTGAACCCGCTATTTTTGAGTAAAATAGCAGGAGTTAAGCCAAGAGATTGTAAAAAAGGCTTAGACCATAATCCCAGAGACCCTAGTTGAGTTGACTAGATCTCATAGAGATGTAGCCCAAGAGTTGTGGGTGAACTCCTAATTAAACTGTTTTCTTATGTGTTTTTTTTTTTTCTACTACATTATTCACTTTTATATGCATTTATATATATTTTTGAGCACATTTACATATAAGCTAAAATAATAGATTTGTAAAGCATATAATCAGTTTAAAACAAGCATAAGCATCCACTATATTGTCAAGCATATTCTCAATTCCACATTGGTTAATCATTAAGGCCTGAGAATATTCAAGCTTTGGAAGTGAGAGAGGTTCTTGTAAGTTAGACAAGAAGCCTAAGAGCCCCATTTTTAGATCAGGTGGTATCAGAGCTTAATATTGATTAACCACACCTTTAAGAAGGTTATATCAAAATGCTTGATTGAGAGAGGAAAGATTTCTTGTCTGAGAGGTGTTTGGGTAGTGAAGGATTGATTGTATGCTTGTTTGTAGACTAACTATTTTATGAGTTTGCAGGGGTGAAGGGAAAGCTATTGGTAGCTCAGTCCAGGAAGGACAAGAAGGAAGAAGGGCTAAAGGCATTCTTCTATCCCAAAGGACATTAAAGCAGTCCCTGAAGCATAATATGTTTGTTGCAAAAGGTTTCTTGAAGTAAGATCTTTGTTATTCTTGTTGAAGTTCTTTTGTTCATTGGCATAATGACAACTTCTTCAAGTGAGTCCTCAAATTCTCATTTCTTCTCAAAAGTCTTTGATGAAAACATGAAGTAAGACTTGCTCATCATGATGGATATGGTGAGAGAAATGTATGAGGATGGAAGAAAAATCAGCACACTTAGAGAGCAGTTGAATTCCATGAAGGAAGAAAAGCAGATGCTTTCTGACAAATTGCAAGAAATGGAGAGGCAACTTCATATTGCAAATATGAACCTAAATGGGATGTGTGAGTCAGATTCACAACTCTTTGTCGCCTAAGAATCCTTAGTCAAGTACCACCTTGAGGAAGAGGTAATCCATTCCAGTTTGTCTTCAAATTCTTCTAAGAATGCTTGTATTGCTTCCTTTGAAAGACATATTAGAGGCATATGTTCCAAGCTAATCTCCAAGATGGGCTATGAAGGAAAAGACTTGGGAAAGCATGCACAAGGTATTGTTGAACCAATAATGGTTGAGGAAAGGCCTAAGTATTTTGGTCTTGGCTATGGACAGTCTTGTGGAGAGAATTTCAAAGCTGCCATGAATGTCGTTGAAACAGTCCCAAGAAGGAGTTTCAGTTCATGTCCTCTACCTCAAAGGTGTGAAGGTTTGTTACACAGTAATTTGTCACTGTCCTCATTTTATTCCTTCTATTGTGTCATGTGTCAAGTCAACATGCTCATATCTTCCCACTGATGCAAGAAGATTAAGCAAATTCTCTCTATTGCTACAAACTAACCCTCATTCCTTATGTTTCTGCCTCGTCGATGGTAAACCCTTAATATACATGACGTTCCCATGTCCATAATAGTCTCATCAGGATTCCATCACACGTGTACATCTGTTTCCCGCAACAGTCAGATTTCTAGACCCAGCGTGAGGTTCTCATTTGTGTCTTGCGACGACGAGTCTGCGTGCATTACCTCCCTGCAATGAAGTCGCGAGTAATGAGTTTATGTCCCGTAACGATCCAGATTGGGCGAATTCGTTTCAACAGTCAGCCTTCTGGTTGTCTCCAGACCTGGTTATTGGCATAGATTGGGTCACCCTTCCTCCTCTGGCATGTCAGTTTTGTCATTTGTGCTACCTACCTTGAGGATGAGCTCTCTCTTCCACATTTCATGGAGAATCATTCTCCTATTAAAGCACTCACCTTTGATATGATCAGCTAGTTATCAATTCCTTTGGTTGACCAATGTTGTTAGTGTTTTTGAGTTTGATAGATAGCTGGTATGGGTGTGACAAGTGTGAGATTGTTGATAGCTTGTGGAAGGTTGTGGGGTTCCCTTAACTTTGTGTTAAAGCTTATGAGTGAGAGAGAAACATTTTATGTTGGGAGATTCATCCTTGAAGAGTAAATTCTTGAGAAACATACTGGCTGAATCCTCTAAGAAGGCTTGTGACATCAAAACTCGGTTGTAAGATTGCTCTCATTTCATTATTATTACAATCAATGATGTGTTCCTATGTCTTGTATGTAATTTACTTGATAGGTCATGACTTCTTGACTTTGTGAGTAAATAGATCATTGTTGTTTTCGAGTTACGTGCTTTGTTGTATTTTCTTTGCATTGTTTCAGGTTGATCACTCATTGAGGTGAAGGAAATGGAAGTTGGAGTAGCACAACAGAACTTCATCGATCACCGGTTGAGGTAGGCCTCCAACAGTGATTGTTTAAGGAAATCAAATGTTGATCTGTCTTTGCTATGACTAGACCCACTCTAGGGCTAGAGGGGTTGCCTCTGTCCACAGAGGGAACACTTTCCTGCATCACAAGTTGGCGACTCTACTGGGGAGTCTGTCCTATGTTTTTCTCTTGTTTGCTTTTGCTTGATTTTGAGTCAATGTCTTTTGGATTTTGGGATTGAACCATCAATATTCGAGGTTACCTGGGTCAATCTAGGGAATCCCTTTATTGCCTGTAACGATAGACTGGTCTTTGTTTGGGAGTTTTTATTTGCCTTTCATTGTTTTTAAGATCGTCACTAAAAAAATTTAAACAGTCGCACCGATGTCATGTTGTCTCTATTTTGTAAGTCTGTGCATCACTAAATCTTGTCACACAATCGTGAGGACTCCTGAAATCGGCCCGTTGCGTGAAAGACGTGTACTTTCACGACGACGTTGCTCTATTGCTATGCCTAGTGGTTGATCGGCACTAATTTCTTGTGTTACACCGGTGACGATTCTGGTAGAACTGTTTTTTCAATTCTACCTCCTGAATTCATCAGTCTGGTTAATCCCTTGTCACCTTTCTCTTATCTATTAGTTTGTTTTATTTATTTTTAGTGAAGGTGCTTACTTTTCGGTTTCATTTAAGTGAATCTTGTACTTTTGGCTTTGTGACCTAGTTTTTCAAATTTTGAATTACTTGGCTTGGTGTCTTGTCTATTCAAGATTCATCTACAACCCTCCTATTCGTGTGCTTGAAGTTTTTTCATCACTTGCTTCTTGCTGATTGATGTTTAGTGTTATTTGTTGAACCAATTTCCATATTGATTCGATTGTTTCACTACTAGACATAGATTACAGTTGTTTGGATCAATCAATTTCACACTTGCTTGTTTGTTTCTTTAGAATTCAAAGCTATCAAAATGAAAATATTGCATTCATTAGTATGTGAAATTGAATGTGTATTTTGCATTTCAAGCTTTTCATGCTTGAAAAATTAGAAGGAAAATTTTAAATCTCTCATTAGTAGTATCGAAGCGTTGCAGGGATTGATGTGTTTATACATTGTGTCTCTTGAGTGACTGCATTTTCTAACCTTGGTCTTGTCTTGGTTTGGGAATGATCTCTCTACCCTTTTGTAAGTAGGAGTTCATCGAAATGAAAGATGCTTTATTCATTCTAGTTGCATCCTAGGTTTTGATATACATACGGTAAGGCCTGGAAATTGAAACATAATTCAAGATCAACTCTAAAATGAATTGAATAAACCTAACAATGCATTGGAACACAACGCACATTATTTAGAGGTCTAGGCTAGAGACGTGCTCCAACATCGTTAAACCTAGTCTCTATTGTTTTCACTTAAGGTTGGGTGATTCCTCCTTTTGTGATCCAATAGTTACTAGTATGGACTTGTGCTCCCAGTACCATCGAGTATATGTTGGGAGACCCCACTAGGTTATCATCCTATATCCTTAGAAAGCCATGTTTGTCGCCTTGCAAACTGTAATGCACCGAACACAACATTCAGGAAGATTGACTACTGTACAGAAAGTCCTTGGTTTTCACATGATTGCCAAGGTGTTTATGCAGTTTTATGGGTTGTTTGGTAAACCTTTTGCCTAGCTCTCTAGAGTAGTCACTTTCCTTCCTTTTCGGACTCCCTAAAAGAAGAGGTCCATCTAAGCACTTTTCCTTCCAGGCTCATTAAATATTTGAAGGTGACTAGAGTCATCTTTTCATCCTTTTCTCGACTCTTTAAAGATGAAAAGGCCAGGTTCTATTCCTTTGTCTTAAAATTTATTTGGCCACATTCTCATTTACCCTGTTAGATCTTGTTTGCATTTTAGTTTGCATAGGGTTATTTCCTTACTCGTTAGTTTTCCTAAGGTTTTGAATTGAATCATCCCGACGGAATCACCAATCCCGTCTCCCGTTCCAAGTGACCAAGGATCTTCATCTTTTGCCACTCCCGAAGTACCAGTTGTTAGTGATACTCTTCCTATTATCGTGAGTATCCAACCACTTAAGTATTGCTCTCCAGAGTATGAGTCTTACGACATCCATTGGAACCCCATTTGGGAGCCTTCCAAAGAAGACTTTCTCATTACTCCTCTTGGTGTTTCGGTCCCAATGTCTTCCTCCGACATGGATGAGACGACTCCCGTCTCTGGTGAAGAATCGTTTGTGGCATGAGGTGATATACCTATGCCTACGAAAACTTTTCCCTTCCATGTTACTTACCTTGGTGTCTTGTTGCCTTTACGCTATAATGCTTTAGCAGATATCATCGGTTCTAGATCTCCCCTTTCGAGTTCCATATGGTCTCGTACTATCGCTCCGACTTCGGAGCCTTTTACACTCCAGATTCACAATGTGACTATCACCTCTATTCTGAATATTCCAACCATTTCTGTGGCTTCTTCAACCCCTGTTGTCAGTGCCATCACTGCTTCTTCAGTGGTGACTACTATTGTTGGGCTTTCTGCTAGTCCTACCAACAGTGGCCTAACGACAGGAGTTCTTAATCCTACACTAAGTGCCCCACCTTATTCTAGTTCCATTCCAATAGGGGGGTCATATGATCAATATATACAAGCTCCCTAGAATCTAGATCCACAAAATCCATTTCATTATAATAATTCTTGAGGAGCTCATATTTATTACCCCGGACCTATGCCATCTCAACCTGCGGTTGAGGTCATAGTTCCATTGTCTGTTGCTTGGGGTACCACTTCTTATCATGGTGGCCAAGTGCTGCCTGCAAATCTTCAGGGACCACCCTATCAAGGTCAGCCATCTTACGAGCAGTCCCCTCATGGAAAACAATATTATGGACAACCTTATCCAAGGCAACCTGGTGGCCCACAAGGACAAACCTTCCAGGGACAACCTTCGGCCTTTGGTGGTCCATCTTTTACCTACTTCGGGCAACCTTTTGGTAATCCAAGACAACCTTACATACAATAAGGCCAACCCGATATCCAACAAGGCTACCCTTCTAGGCAAGTCGGTCAGCCTCACTTTTAGCAAGGCCAACCCATTGTCTAGCCTAGTCAACCATTTGGACAAATTAGTCAACCTCAAATCCAACTAGGCCAACCAACTGTCTAGTCTACCCAGCCATCCAACCAATCAGGACAACCCTCTATTATGCAAGGTCAACCCAATACCCAACAAGCTCCACCTTCTGGCCAAATGGGTCAACCTCAATCTCAACTAGCTCAGCCTTCTAGCTAGATGGCTCAGCCTCAATGCTGCCAAGGACATCCATCTAGAATTGTTCAACCAAGCACTCAAACACTCATTGCTTCTCAAGCCCCACCCAGTTTTTAGCCCCAAACTGGGCTCCAGATTCAATCCAGTCTTCAAACTCAAGTTGGGCCCCATACCCAACTTGTTTATCAAGCGCAACCTGGCTTCCAAGCGCAATTTGGAGCCCAACCGCATTACAATTTTCAGCAACCCCAAGGGAAAACTCAATTTGCCCCATACCAAAATTATCAACAACCACAGGTTAACCTGTATCAGAATTTTCAGCAACCACATGTTGCTCCTGTGGGTCAAGTTCGTAATCAGTGGAATATAGGGGGTCAAATTCAGGGTCAACCATCTAGTTATAGCCATAACCCCTATGGACGAAATCCCTATGGGCCAAATCCATCTGGACAAAATCAATGGGAGCAACAGGGAACTGGATGGAACTCTGGTGGTGTTTCTTATCCACGGCCTTAGATGTCCTTGAACCCTCAATTACCCTTTTTGGTGATGTTGGAATTATTGGACGTGTCCAAACTAACTAATGATCCTATTCTTCATAATCCGTATTGGACACCGGTTCCAACTAAGATTGTCGGTGATTGTCCCAAATTCGATGGTAAAGCTGGAGAAGATCCCTAAGCTCATGTCATGACCTATCACCTATGGTGTTCATCAAATTCACGGCTTGATGATTCAATCATGCTCCGCCTATTTCAATGGACTCTCACTGGCTCTGCTACTAAATGGTATATTGAGTTGGCTCCTGGAACCTTTTAGGACTTTAACTTGCTGGCTATGGCATTTTTAACTCATTTTCAGTTGTTGATTCGATATGAAATGAGCATACACCTCCTAACATCTTTGAAATAGAACACAACTACACATATCTCTGATCACATCTATGAATGGAGACATTGTCGCCATTTAATTAAGTTCTAGATCCCTGACCAACTTCGAACTGACTAGTCTATGACCTCGCGTCAGTCCGATAGCCCAAGAAATTGCTATGGGGGCATGTGTAACTGAAGAGCAAGCCATTGCACGTGCTTAGTACTTTGACTTGGTTTACTCCCAGTCTGGTATGTTATATGATATTTTTCCAGATGCTCCATGACCCGAAACTTCCCAAGCTCCGTCAACTACATCCATTGATGATGTCATAGGTTCCGTTAATGTGTCCTCTTGAAAAGCTCTCGCCAACCCTGCAAAGAAAAAATCTAATGCTCCAAATGAAAATGCTTCCTAGGCTTTGTCTCATTATGCTAAGACCTCCGAGGTTAACATCGTTCAATCCACTTCGGTGGAAAAAACCTTGATAGGTAAGAGGAAGGGAAAGGAAAGAATAAATCCGATCAACCTAAGCAGGATCCCCCTAAGCCTCTAGTCGAGGAAGGTGCCAAGTGCAAACCTAAGTATCCTTGTCTTATTTGTGATGAGGATCACTATACTAAATATTGCCTAAGGTGTTCTGATGTTATTCGTTTGTTAAAAGGTGCCCCTTGGGACTCCTATGGTGCTCAAAGAGCCTTTTCCGTCCCCACAGACTCAAATGGTCACTGAGCCTTCGCAATCCTCTTCTCCCGTCAGCTATCAAGTTTTTATGGCCGGGACAATCCCTTCCATATCAGTACATGGTCAAAGGAGTATCCTTCACCCACCAGGAAGGAAATTAAGGTCCCCTCTAGTGTTCCTCCATCCAGTTCAGGTCCGCTCCATATTGAGCAACCTAGTATTGAGATGGTATTTTGACCTCCTCCTAAAGGAGTACTCCAGAAGTCTTCTTATAACCCTAATGCTTGTGCTACTCAGCATTATAGCATTGTTGAGGACTTAGCCCAAGCTCCTTCGGCTATGTCGACATTAGAAGTCCTCCAGAGCTTCCCCTCCCAGAGGAAGTCATTGCTATTGGCCATCAGTGGCATTGACCCAGCTAATTCGGAATTGATCACTTTTGATCTGGAAAAACATGTACCAAGACTGCCTCACCAAATAGCCTTTCTTATTCAAGTCATCATTAATTCTAAGATTATTCACCATACTATTATTGATGAAGGTGCTTCTACATGCATCATGTATGTTGCTTGTTGGAAGGCTATCGGTTCTCCAACCTTGAGCCAGTCTCCCAATACCTTGGAAGCCTTCGATGGGAGAGATTCCCATCCTTACGGTATGCTCCCATGTCTGCCTATTACTCTATAAGGGAAGACAGTTGAATTTGAGGTCGAAGTTGTTGATGCCAATTTGACTTACAACCTCCTCTTAGGACGAAGTTGGACCTATGTCATGCGAGCCATGGCCTCATCTCTATTTCGTGTTCTTCATTTCCCTCATCAAGGGAAGATTGTCACGGTAGACCAGCCATCCTTCTTCGCCTCTTCTTCTTCTGATGGCAATGTGCCTTTCATGGAGCATACCTCTGTTCCGTATGAGAGTGTGGGTGCTTGACTTTTTAAAGACCCTGCCCTTATTGGTGTTTTTTCACAGCCACCTCCAAACATCGCTCCCATCAATATGATTTCGGTTCATACTAATACATGGGTTCTTCCTCCCGCTGATCAAATAGAATCGTGGGGTGGTGCTATGCCATTGAGTCCTGCCGAGCTCAACTACGTCGAAATTGTTTCTACATCAGCTTCATTTTCTAGACCTACTGCTTCAAGTAAGGCTCTTGACTCGTACGTTCAATCCCCTTGGCTTGGAGATGGTGCTTCTTTGAACCCCCTACAGGAAACCTTTCCTTTTGATGAAGCGATTACTAAGACTATGTCTTCTGAGGAACCCCCTTGGTCTGATCATCATCATCATTCCCCGTTTCTCCCCACCCATGGGGCTACACTTGCTTGTCTTGAGCAGTTTTCTTCCAGTGTCCCTTCTCAACCCCTTCAGACACCTATACAAATCCATCAATTTTTCTCTGAAGGCAACATGGGGAACATCACGCAAACCCAACCCATTGATATCTCTATTAATCCAGGGGTTGTCAAGCATATTCACGTCAGAGTCACTTGCACTCCCAAGGAAATTCAACTTTATACTGAACTTTTTTGAGAATTTCGTGATGTTTTTGCTTGGTCGTATGAAGAGATTCCTGACATCAATCCTAACATCGTGGTGCATGAAATACCTATGTATCTGGGTGCTAGACCTATTCAGCAGTGTCTACGCCCTGTGCACCACTGAAAGGTTGCAGCTATCAAAGTGAAAGTTGAAAAGCTTCCTAAAGATGGTTTTATTTACCCTATTCCGCTTATAGATTGGGTTTCTAATATTGTCCCTGTGACCAAGAAACACGACACTATTAGGGTATGTGTTGATTATCGTGACATTAATCGTGCTTGTCCTAAAGATAATTCCCTACACCTTCATTGACCAACTCATTGATGATTGTGCTGGGAGCGAGACTTATTCATTTATGGATGGTTTCTTTGGTTACAAGTAGATCAATATATAATCCACAGATCAACACAAGACAACCTTCATCTGTCCGTGGGGTACCTTCACTTATAAGAAACTCCCTTTCGATCTAAAAAACACCAACACTACCTTCCAGCATGCAATGTCTTATGCGTTCCATGAGATTCAACACATTATACAACCTTACCTAGATGACCTTCCGGTTCATTCAGTGAAGTGCTCCAACCATCCAAAACACCTTCGTGAAATATTTCTTCATTGTCGACACTATCGTATTCACCTTAATCCACACAAACGTGTCTTCTGTGTTGAATTTGGCAGACTTCTTAGGTTTTTCGTCTCCAAAGAGGGCATCTGCTTGGATCCTCTTAAGGTTGAAGCCATCTTGAATCTTCCTCCCCCTGCTTCTTTGTAGTAACTGCAAAGTTTGCAGGGTAAAGCAAATTTTTTATGACGTTTCATTCCAAACTATGCTAAAGTAGCTAAAGGCTATACATGGCTATTAAAATGGGATACTCCTTTTATTCGAGATACCGTTGCACAAGAGTCATTCGAGCAACTCAAGATGCTCCTTGTTTCTACTCCATTGTTACATCCACCAAATTATCACCATGACTATACTCTTTAGTTAGCTACCACAGATACCACTATAGGCATGGTTTTGGTCCAAGATGATGATGATGGTACTGAGCACATTGTGTACTATCTTAGTTGCATTCTACTCGATATAGAAACTCGATACGCCTATGTTGAGAATTTGGCTTTGGCTATCGTTCATGCCATCCAATGTTTCCACCACTATATATTTTTGCGTACCACGACGGTGATTTCTGATTACAACCCGATGAAGTACATTTTGTCACGTCAGTTACTAGGGGAAAATACTCAAAATGGATTGTTATCCTTCAAGAGTTTGACTTGGAGTTCACGATAGCCAAGTCTAAGAAATCCCTCATTTTTGCTGAGTTTCTCTACTGCCTACCATCTACAACTACCCCCTCTCAATTTGAGGACCATATTCTCGACGAGTCTCTATTTTTTATTAGCACCATCTATCTTTGGTATGGGGACATTATTGTTATCTTTAGGTGTCTTCCTTTCATCCTGATTTATCTAAGGATGCTCAACGACATATTCATCACCATTCTCAACACTATCGCATTATTGGGGACAGCTTGTACCGGGTTAGTGTTGACTATGTTCTCTGCCGTTGTTTGACATTCGAGGAGGCCGAACGAGTCTTGAATGACTGCCACTCTGGCACTTGTGGTGGTCATATGTTTGGATATGCTACTGCTCAAAAGATCCTCCGTGCTAGTTATTTCTAGCCATCTATTCTTAAGGATTGCATTCTTGTCATCCATTCTTGTCATGTGTGCCAGATCTACCAATGGAAGATGCGTGAGCCCCTTGCTCCTTTGCACCCTGTCATTACCGTCGACCATTTTTCCAAATGGGGCATTGATTATATGACCTGTAAACCTCGCTCTGCCGGGGGGCATGGGTATATCATCATCGTCGTTGATTATTTCACGAAATGGGTTGAGGTGATGCCTACACTATCTAATGACGGTAATACAGTGGTGCAATTT
Organism: Pinus taeda; assembly: GCA_000404065.3. NCBI lineage: Eukaryota > Viridiplantae > Streptophyta > Pinopsida > Pinales > Pinaceae > Pinus > Pinus taeda. The sequence goes on from APFE030966959.1 coordinate 255,716, forward strand.
TTATTTAATCATGTCATTTCATGTTTCGAAGTCCGTCAAGCTATCATCACTGATCACGGTTCTCATTTCCGTAATCATATGATGACTGAGTTAACAACCCAGCTGGGATTGCGGCATGATAGTTCAACACCATATTATCCTCAGGCCAATGGCCTGGTAGAAGCTGTCAACAAAGTGTTGGTCACGATGCTTCAACGCACCGTTGGCATGCCCAAGCCTAGTTGACATCTGATGTTGTTTTCCGCCTTATGGGCCTACCAAACTTCTACGAAAGATGTCACTAGATTCACTCCGTTCCAATTAGTTTATGGCATGGGGGCCACTCTTCCAATTGAGTGTTAAATCCCTTCACTTAAATTAGCCATCGAATTGCTCCCGAACACTACTCTGGTAGAAGAACATCTTCTTTACCTAGAACGGTTAGACGAGACCCATCGACTAGCCTCTCTAGTTATAGAAGCACAGAAGAAGAGAGTAAAAACTCACTTCGACCAAACCTTTCATCCCCATTCTTTTTTTGAAGGAGATCTAGTCCTGCTTTATGATCAAGCGAATGGTAAGCTAGGGGCAGGTAAATTCGAGCCCATGTGGTATGGGCCCTATATTGTGAAACATGTTTTTCAAAAATGGTTTTATGAGCTGATTGATTATGAAGGGAATCCTCTAGATAAGCCCCGAAACAACCTTTATCTGAAAAAAATTATACATGAATCCTGTGCATCTGATTTGTACATATGTGTGTTTTTAGCATGTGTGTTTTCAGTGTGTGTTTACTTGTATAGATTGGTGTGTAGGTGTAATTTCCACTTATTGTGTCTTTTTACTTCTTTTGCAGATGTCTGCTACACCTTACGTTGGTTTCATTGATGGTGCCTGCCGTAGTACCCAGAATCTTTCCTCTACAACATGGGTGATCTACAATCCTCATGGGGAGTTAGTAGATCTTCAAGGTGTTTCTCTGGGTTGCACCACAAACAATGTCGTTGAATATAGCGTTGTTATTGAATTGCTGACTGATGCAATTAACCTCGATATTCGTGCATTGGTTGTGAATCTGGATTCTCAACTTGTGGTCCACCAACTCAATGGGAATTATTCCATCATAGATCATCACATTTTAAGGTTGTATTTACCTATTAAATTATTGGGAACAAGTTTTGATTTTATTACATATCAACTTATTCCAATAATATTAATCACGTTAACTGATACATTAGCGAATCATGTATTAGACAAATATTTACACAACATGTAAATTAAACATTGTACAGAAGCATTTAAACACAATAATGAACCATAAGATAGAATGTATATATATATATATAATATTATATATATATATATATATATATTATATATATATATATATATATATATATATATATATATATATATATATATATATATATATCTATATATATATGTCATGTGGCACATTGAGGCGCTCAAAAATAAGTGTATATGTCAAAAAATAGAGTCTATGTACATCCGAGACACATGTCTCTCAAAAAATCAGTAGCAAATAAAACCTAGGTGTCTACTATAGTGGGTTATGCTCCCTATAGCAAACCACTACTCGTGCAACTCGTCTCAAGAGTCTATGTACCCTAGGTATCACCCCTACTGTATGTATGTGATACTCGATGGGGACCTCTTTGATCCCCCTATAATCTGGGATCCCCATTGTCAGGCCTTCAAGATTATGAGCTACTTTCTCCACCGAACTACCAGCTGGAGGAAAGAAGGCCAGCTCCCTGATGCCTTGTGGTTCCCTCAGAGCCTCTCGAGCCAGTCCCACAAGCCTCTCCGGTCCCACATCTATAGTAACATAAGATACATTATTAATTCATATGCATGAAAAATTCAAAAACAACATAAAAGACAAAATCCAAAAAATAGTGTGATCAAGTGTTTACCTCCATCGTCGCACTGCTCGCCAGTGGGCAGCATCATGTTGGGGTCCCCATAGAAATCCCTACCTGCGTATGGCCAATCCTTGAAAAAAATCGTTTGGAGATTCAACCACTCTCGAAATAGTGTGCCCCACGACACTGGTCGACTACCACCCCCTTGCGGCATGACATGAGCCCAATGAATGATCCAGGTCTCCCGCGGTCTTGGATTGTCTAAATCCATATCCTGTAATTGAAGTGACGGGACTTGCTCCAGCATGAGCAGAATCAGAATAGACCTGTAACCAAACTGCTTTGCTTCTCTACGATAGCATTTGGTGAGGTGCCTCTTCATGTTGATGGTCACTGCCTCAACCCAGTTATACATAGTTGGGTTAAGGCACTCAAGAGCCAACCGAAGATGGGTCTTTGTTGCCTCATGTTGGGCCTAGGATCCTGCTACTCTCATCACCATAAATAGAACCGAATGAAGGATCAGGTCCTCTACTGATGGAATTTCCAATTTCCCGCTAGTGCTTGATTTTCGTGCCCCTAGGCACACCCGAGCTATTAGCATGTCTTGTGATTCCCCACCAACTTATTGGCGCTCTAAAATTGGCATCTCACCATAATGGGATAGTCCAATCAAGAAATAAATGTCAGTAGAATCAAACTGAATTTCTTTCCCATGGATGACAAACTTTCCATCCGTTGGGTTCCAAGCATGAATCAACAGCTCTAACAAGTCAGGTTGGGCCCGAAGGTGTGGAGTGAGGAATAATTTTAGTAATCTATATTTGAGCAAAGCCCTTCAGTGTCCAACACCATTGAAAGCTTGTTCGTCGTGATCATTGTGAGTTCTTTCTTTCTATACAAATGCCATGTTGCCCTGCATCGAAGGAGAAATGAATTAGAACTTGTTCATAAGTTTAAATCCATGAATTATAAAAAAATTTGACTTTATGGTGCCATCGCGGTTGTTTTCCAAACAATGGCGACAACTGGGAGACAATAGTTCATTTTTCCCAAGACCATCGTGAGAGTACATCTGTATCTCGCGATGATCGTAGAAGTGGTACGTATTATCACGCTCAGTCATGGCTAACCTGAGCGGCCTTCTCACGATGACTGAGATGTGGACTCAGATTTAAAAATCCACCTAAAACCATCTCTTTGACATCAAATTGCATAAAAAAAACCTTTGAAATGTAGCACAAGGAAGAATGTACTTACTTGGAGAAGGTTTGAAGCGAAACCATGGACTAGTGATGCCGGAATCGACTTCGGAAGTTTGATTAGGTTGGTGCTCCAAAACACCAAAGGTAAAAATGTAAAGTGTAAAAACCAGTGCAAAAGGAGGACCTCTTAACAATTTGGATTACACTATCGAGCCTTAAAAATATGAAGAAGTGTGGAAATGAGGCCTATCAGAGGCTTTAACAATGAATGCACAAGGGTCGTTGGAATTGGTCGATCAATGGTCTAGATCCGATCGGCATATCTCGCATTAGTGGTGATAGGTGGAGGCCGTCAGAGGCATAACATGCAATGGGACTAGGCCGATGCGATACCGCGATTGCCAATATCGGTGGATCGCAATTGGCATTGACATAGACCCTATCATATGGGAAAGACCTTGGGCATGTGCGGTTTGTGATTGTGACTTGTCTCAATGCAATATCACATCGGCACATTAAAGAGGAGCAGAGATATGTTATATGGTATATATGCGATGTGATGGCTGGACCTGACAGCAATATGAACCGAGTTTAATATATTTTGAAATCCACCATAAGCCATTTTGCGGTGTTTTCACAGTTTTTTTATGTATTTCTAAAAATACAATAGGCCAATTGCAACTTGCGACATTGACTAAGGGCAGACCCGATAGTGTTATGAAGTGGGGTTATGAAAATTTGAAGTCCATAACAGTTTTTTTTGCAGAATTTCCCATGTTTTACAGTGTTCTCTGTGTAAATAGGGAATGACTGTTTCTGAAGGATTTAAAGTGCTAATAGTTCCCTTCCGTTGTGGAATAGGTGGCATCCATCCCCAAGGGAATTTATTAATGATTTCTAATGCTCAGAGAAGGGATTCGAGCGGACCAAAATAGGAAGACAAAGAGCCCGAGAGGGAAGATGAACCAACAACACCAATTTGGCTTAAAAAGCCACAGAACAACAAAGACAGGTTGTTGGTGGAAATTGAGTTATTTTTTGTTGATGTTGTTGGGTTTGGTTGCTGAAAATAAAACCAAAGAAGGAAGCTAAGGAAAAAGAGGCAGTTCAGAAGCAAGAGCAGCGAAAGGAGTCACTTGGAAGCCAAGTGGAAAGCCAAGAGGGCTATGAACTGATAGAGGGTATAAAGAAGCCAGAGTTGAAGAGCTAGAGTGACAGAGCCAGAGTAAGATCCAAGATCTAGAACCAAGAGCTAAAGAGCTAGAGTCAGAGCCAAGAGCCAAAACCAAGAGCCAAGAGCCAAAGCCAAGAGCTAGAACTTCAAGAGCCAGGGAATAACATGGTGTCTTAACCCACTGTTTTTGTGTAAAATAGCAGGAGTTAAGCCAAAACCTTGTAAAAAAGACTTAGAGCATAATCCCAAAGAGCCTATTTGAGTTGGCTAGAGCTCACGGAGATGTAGCCCAAGAGTTGTGGGTGAAATCCTAATTAAACTGTTGTCTTATGTGTTTGTTTTTACCGCTGCATTATTCACTATTATATGCATTTATATATATGTTTAAGCACATTTACATATCAGCTAAAACAATATATTTTTAAAGCATATAATTAGTATAAAAAAAACATAAGAATCCACTATATTTTCAAGCATATTCTCAATTTCACATTGGTTAATCATTAAGAACTGGGAATATTCAAGCTTTGGAAGTGGGAGAGGTTCTTGTAAGTTAGACAAGAAGCCTAAGATCCCCATTTTCATATCAATAGGTAATGTAATAAAAATGTCTTTCCAAGAGACGAATACGTAAGTACATCCTTAAAATATTACAGTTTTTGATGGAATAATTCCCATTTAACTGTAATAAAATGAGTTGTGAGTGAAGTTTAACAACTAATGCCATAATACCAAGATAAATAGCTTCCGATAATCATTTGAAAATTTTGCTATATTTAGCAATATTATTTGTTGTATGAACTAGACATATGCCCTATAAACTCACTAACTCACCATTGGGAGCATAGAGTGCCCACGTAGTGGAAGAGATATTTCATGCACTATGGTAAGTGCCATTAGCGAAACCGACATGAGGAAGAATGTTCATTGACATATAAAAACCAAGTGGAACACACAATAAGTGTTGGGTGTGGAGCCTGATTATATTCTATATTCAAAAGTACCGCCACATTGGACCCCAGTTCAAAATGGGGGCGGCAACGCCGCCCGTAAAATATTCGCTGCAGGGGGGGTCCAGGGGGGGCGGCTGCGACCTTTGGGAGCACCCCTGGCCGGGGGTTTCGGGGGCAGCACCCCCGAAGCTAAAAACAACTGTAAAATTGCCTTGTAAGAGTATAGTAATTTCTAGTCAATCTCGGCCGTTCATTAGGCGGATGATCTGACGGTAGAAATTATGTTTAGTTTAGGTTTTTTTTGCCCTAGAAGGCAACCCCTCTCTTTGTATGACGGCATTGTATTTGAGGCTGTGAGATATATGCGTATTCAATGTGAGTGAGAAACAGAGAGGTGAGACTGTGAGAGAAGACAGAGGATATTACAGCGGATTTGCTGTAGGTTGTGTCTCTTCATTTTGCTGGATAATAGAAAGGAAGGACTGG
>APFE030966960.1:0-16187 GCA_000404065.3 Pinus taeda
CAACCTCTTCACTATCTCTGTGTGCCTCACAACATCCAAGACAGGTCGAGGCCTATCTCCTTGCATTGTTCAATGCATAATTATGCCCATATTTATAGTAATTTTCCTCCATTGTATTGTGTAGCTCCTTTAGGCTCTTCCTCTGACTGCATGCACCATCTATACAATTTAGATAATTATACAATGATAGTACACTACCCTTGAACTCCAATCTTAATTGGGTAACTCTTAGATGTGACATGCATGAGTTAAGTATGAGTCAATCTTCAGTTTATTGGTTGATACTCCAGGCAACACCACACTTGACTTCAGGTAGCACCACACTGTACTTTAGGCAACACCACACTTCACTTCAGGGAGCACCACATTATACTTCAGGAAACGCTATACTGCGCTACAGGCAACAAAACACTACACTTCAGATAGCACTACATTGTACTTCAGGCAACGCCACACTACACTTCAGGTAACATCACGCTTGACTACAGGCATACCACACTAGTAGACCTCCACCTAGTTCCCTCAACAGTGGGAGCTAATCTAACTAACTTTGACTTAGTTGAATAGAATTGATTAATTTCAACTCAAAATAAACTCAACTATTCCTTCTATAATATAGGAGACGCTATACATGTCTCTAGTTAGATCCTCAACTCGAATCCTCCTACTAGTTCCTTCAATAGTTGGAACTAATTTAACTGACTTTAGCTGACTAACACTCTACATGACTCTAGTTACACCCTCAACTTGAATTAATTAAACAAACTAAGTGAAATTAACTTATTTAACTAATAAAAGTTGTCATAAGATGTGAAATTATAATTTTATTACCAATTTAATTCAAAAACAAATTAAATTAAAATATTTCTTGATACTATTTTTAATATTTTTTATTGCTATTTTCAACCCTTCTTCCATGGTTAATAAAAATATTAATTTTTTTTTTTTTTTGAGCGAGGGCACTTTTCTAGAAATAATGCTCCTCCACTAATGCTCTATTTGTCATCCAACTCTCACCATAAAGCCAAGTCACTTTTCTAAAAATAATGCTCCTCCACTAACGCTCTTTTTGTCATCCAACTCTCACCATAATATGCATCTATATAAGATTTAAGAGTAAAATCTATTCCTTTTGTATACCATAATCCATAAACTCTATTCCTTTTGTATACCATAATCCATAAACCATAGTTCCTTGCAAATATCTAAATACTATTTTAACAACGTTCACATGGGATTCTTTTGGACATGATTTAACCCTGCCTACAAGTCCGGCAAATCGCATGACTTATGGTCTTTGATGGTATTAAATAAAGAAAGCTACCAATTTAAAAATAAAAATAAAAATAAAAACGAAATCTTCGTTACCCTCAAACAGAATGCCCATCACATTAATAAAACCAAAAAAACAAAAATAATATGGATTAACTATTTTATTTATTTGAATTTGATGCATTCATACGCATTCAACGTTTATGTTTTAAACATGTAACGCATAAAACACTTTTTGTGGAAAGTGCTATGCGTCATGCCAGCACAAACCGTCAAACAAAATAATTGAAGTGGAGGCCGCCGGAACATTAGGTCCATCAAATTAAATCATTCCCTGTTGGCGGAATCTCTGCTTTGAAGGCTGCCATAGTTTCCGCGAGGTGACGATTCAATGTCCTGGGAAGCATGAAAGCCAGGACACCTCCTACAATACCCGAAATGCCGATGATAAGAAAGGGCAGCGCCGAATTTACATTTCCCGTCACCAACACCAGCGGGGCGACAATGGCGCCGATCTTCCCCGTCTGGCTCGCCAACCCTAACGCCGCGTTTCTCACAACTGTCGGAAAGAGCTCGCATGTGTAAACGTATACCAAGTTATACATCCCCGCCGCGCCGAATATCCCAACCAGGCTACACGCTAGCTTCACGCCACTCACAACTTTTCTGCTGACCCCCGTTCCCCGGTTTTCCATTGGATTCGAGCCAAGAATCTCCACAAGCACCGAGGTCGAACTTGCCAACAGACAAGACAGTCCGCTTAACAGCATCAAAAAGATGAGCATCGCCCTCCTTTCGAACTTGTCAACCATAATTGCCGTCAGAGAATATGCAGGCAACTCCGCAATGCCGTTAAGGAAAACGCTCAGATATAAATTGGTACCAAGATTTCCCACTTTCAGGTTCAGTCCATAGTAGACCATAGCGCAGGCCAGCCATATCCAAGCCATTGCAATCATCCTCCTGCGCGTCACGGGCGACTTGAATACGTCCATAAGGCTTCCTGGTGACTCGCCAACATCTGTCGCATCTTTCTGGTCCCGGTCCAAGGCCAACGAAACTCCCGCTGGTATTAACTTACTGTTCTCGGCCGCAATCGATCTCATGACCTCCATGGCCTCTTCCAGCCTGGCCTTTACGAGAAACCACCGAGGGGATTCCCAGAGGAATGGCAGAACGAAGAGGCAATATAAGGCGGAGGGAGTGGAAGTCACAATGTAGAGAAGTCGCCAAGTGTCGGAAAAGTAGGCAAGAGCAGAGAGCAAGCCTATCCCGAAGGAATAGAAGTAGAAGGCCGACATGCCTACTGGACCTCTTCTCGGGGGACCCACGGGCTCCGTCGCCAAAACAAAGGATGATAAGCCTACGCCACCGCATGTTATGCCCGTCAATAGACGAAGTATCAAATACACCCAGAAATTAGGCGACATTGCCGTCAAGAAGCCGAGGATGGCGTTGCCGGCGCAAGCCAAGTTCAGGACTCCTTTCCTTCCAAGTGAAGAATCCGAGAGTCTTCCAAACAGCCCTGCACCTGTATTATGGAAAAAAGTTAAAAAAAAAAAACACAAACCCTAAGCAAAAAGTGTATCCCGAACGTCAGTGGACATAAACCATAAGTGGCTAATACACTCAACGGTTTCCTCTATTGCAAATTTCCTCTACTTGTTGGAATTTGGAAGTCAGAATTTTTTGGTTCCCAAATTTCTGTCAACATTTCGAAGATTTGATTACCGAATTTCTGTCAAGATTCTGAAGATTTGATTTAACTTAGAATGGAACTATACCGTTGTTTTATCATGGATTTCAAAATAAATTGCCGTTAAACTCTTATTGGTGCATGTAATTTGATAAATTTGAAACAGGCAAGAAGACAAATTTTCTGCTAGATTTATTTAAAAATGTCATTTACCAATAAGAGATCCGACAAAAAAAGCAGACTTCACCAACCCAACTTTGTATTTTTCGTTGCAAAAGAGACCCCATTCGGATACAGTGGAAATTCCGCGGCTCCCGTCCCAGTCCCACGATGCCCGGTCAATGGAGCAAATAGATACCGTCGGGCTACAAAATTCCAACCCTCGCTGCATGGAATGCGAATCGTCTGGAACTTTCTGTTTGTTGCAGTGCCAACCAGGCTGACTGTCGGCAAAAATAATGACCATCGTTTGGAGGGCCATCAGTGTCCATGCGAAGCTGGCCAACACAAAATGCTTGAGTTGCCACCGTCCGAATTCCCCCGCCCATGTCTCTAGCATCTCGTCGATGCCGATATTTGTGCGAGTCTCCGGAACGCCAACATTTGTGTCATCTGTGGATGGCAACTCGTCCCTCAAACTGTCGAGATCGCTGCATGGGTTCTCCATCTTAGTCTCGTCGCATGGGTTCTCCATCGTAGCCTCGGCCTCACTTCCAGACATGCCAGGCATAAAAAAAGGAATATAATTATTTTACTTCCGGTGTCGAAGATCGACAGTGTAGATCTATGGGACGTGAGAGGAGGTTATATAACACATTTTTCCCGCACAAATAACATGACTTGCGTCTTCACTCGCTGAGATGTAAATCAATGCTAAGATCCTCCGATTTCATTGTTTTTTCCGCATCTATGGAGCCCTAGTTGACGTTGTTGGCTTCTCTGACATATAAACAGACATTCCCTAATGTAGATCATAAATATGATAGTTTAGTTAAATTAAGTTAAACGACTAATAAATCCTTATAGACATCATAATAGTTATTTTACTGATTTTCCACCAGCAAAATTAATAGAATATAATAAAATTAAATATTATTCTAAACTATTATTATTATAATTATTATTAAGATTCATGCTTATATTATTATAGAAATTCATACTTACAATTATCAAAATATTTAGATTATTTTAAAAACCTAATTTTATTTATCAATGTTAAAAATAAATTTTGATACAAAATTTAAATAGTAAAATGCCTTGATTGAGTTCTTATGAGGATTGCTTACTCTAAAGCTTATGGGATATATTGGTGGGATAAGTGATCACATCTAAAAATATTATTAAGTTAAAGGTAGGCAAAGGCACAAGCACTAGAAGCATAGGTGGGAACATAGGAAGCATCCCAAGCACCAGAAACAGAGATAAGAAGACAAGAAGCAAAGGTAGCATTTCAAGCATCCGAGTAAACATGCATATTTTTCTAGTAAGAAAACTAAATTTTTGAATTAGTAATTTAAAATATTGGCATTATTTTTATCTTTTTTTACATTAAGTAATAAAATTTTCAATATCCACTCCCATGCATCATTACATCACTATGATTATGTTATTAAAAATACATATGACATCATTCTTTCCAAAAGGGTTATTCAACAGGGTTAAGCACACACGATTATAAAAAAGACCACGCAAGTTCTCCTTAGGGTAAAAACAATTCATATGCCTTTTAAAGTTGATTGGCCTAAATGGAATGGTGTGTTCATTTCTATGTTTAAGAGCCTTAGCTAGTAGGTTTAATTTCTCCCCACCTAAGTTTCGTTCTCCAGGTGTTCATTGCTATGTTTAAGTTATTCACATTCTTGTTAAAGGGCAATAACTCAAGTGCTAATTAGTATATTTAATTATGGCTCCACTTAGGTTCTATTTTTCTATGACATGTTAGCTTGTATGCAAAAAAATTGAACAAGTTGAAAATTTTGATAAATAATACCTTTAATTTAATTCCTTTTGCGCCTAGGTTCATGTTTATTTGTGTAACAACTATGTTTAAGTTATTCACCTTCTTGTTAAAAGAGTAATTGTTGAGTGGTATCTAGTTGATTTAAATCTCCATGGAACTAGGTTCTATTTTTCTATGACATTTTAGCTTGTGCGGAAAAAAATGAACAATTTGAAAATTGTGACGAGTAATTCATATAATATAATTCCCACTCCGCCTAGGTTCTATTTTTCAATGGCATGTTAGTTTGTGTAGAAAAAAATCGAACAAGTTGAAGAGTGTGATGAGTAATTACTATAATCTAAAAGGTGAATAGTATTTGAACAAGTTTAAGATGGAGTATTTCCTATAAACTTAAAGGTGAAGGTGAATAGTATTTGAACAAGCTAAAGATCATGATGAGTAATTCCTATAAACTTAAAAGTCAATTAAAGTATTCATTATGATTCACTCCTACATCTTCACCATAAAAGTCCTTCATAACTACCAATTCACTACTTATCATGCAAAAAAAGCTACCACCTTATTTTTCCTTCAAACAAAACTTTTAAAAACCTCATCACTTATAATAAATCAGTGAAGTGGGGATTAGAGGCTACCTACTACCATTTGTGTTATTTTTAAAGCCTAATTTTATTAATTTAAATCTAATTGTATTTATTTTAATAGTGAAAACCTAATTTTATTAATTTAAACGTAATTGTATTTATTTTAGTGGAGGAAACAAAATTGAATTGATACAAAATTAAAATAGTAAAATTGTCCCTCTTGAGTTCTCGTGAGGACTCATTAACCTAAAATCTATGGGATATATTTGTTTAACATGTGATCATAGGTAGAGCAATCTCTTTTTATATAAATTGAAAATATTTACATGTTCTAGTCTTTCTTTTTTTTACATCAAGAATTAAGATTTTCAATATATCTCTATATCTATATATTTATGCTATCGAAAACAGATACCTTCATTCCTTACAAAATGGATCTTTAGTGGGCTTAAGCACATGGGAATATGAAACAAACTAGGTGAGTTTCATAGCCAAATCTATTTGCAGGATGTTTAACACTAATCCATTTGTTGGTTTTTAAACACTGATGGGCCTAAATGGAAGTGTTTTCAATGTTATGCACCTCCATTTTCCTTTAAACAAAATTTTTAAAACCTTCGTCACTTATAATGAATGTGTGAAGTGGGGATAAAATTCCTCGCGAATACCATTTGTATTATTTTTAAAGTCTAATTTTATTGATTTTAACACAAAAATTAAATTTCATTTGATATTTCTCAAAATAAAAATTAATACAAATTTTAAATAGTAAAATTTCCTTATTGAGTTCTCATGACGACTCTTTACCTTAAAGGCTAGGGGATAAATTTGTTCAACATGTGGTCACATGTAGAATTATTCCTTTTTAGTGAGAAATCTAAATCTTATAGTTAGGAATTAACAATATTGACCTATTCTAGTTATTTTTATACATCAATAAAAATTTTCAATGTCAACTCTCTTGCATCTTTACATATATATGTTTATGTTATCAAAGTCACATCATCCCTCACAAAATGGTTCTTTAGATGGTTTAAGCACATGGGATTATGAAACAGACTTGGTGATTTCTCACCATAGTGAAATCCACTTGCAAGAGTTTTAACATTCATTAGCCTAAACGGAATAATTTTTTCACTGCTATGTTTATGCTATCCACCTTCTTTTTCCTTTAGATTTTTTTTAAAAACCTCACCACTTATAATGTATGTTCGAAGCGGGGATCAAAGTCCTACCCACTACCATATATATTATCTTTAAAGTATAATTTTATTGATTTTCGCAAAGAAAATAAATTTGAATTGATATTATTCAAAACAAAAATTAATACAAAATTTAAATAAAAAAAATGTCCCTAATCTATGGGATATATTGATTCAACAAGTGGTTATAGGTAAAAAACAATATTTTTTATTGAGGAATCTAATTTTTGTAGTTAGGAATTAATGATATTGACATATTTTAGTTATTTATTTTACATTAATAGATAAAATTTTGAATATCAACTCCTTTTCATCTCTATATCCATATATTTATGTTATCAAAAACATAGATGACATCATCACTTATGTTAGCACTCCTCAGTGTCCCAAGGCTGAGAAATGAGACCAATGGAGGTAATCTCAAACCAACTTTGGATCTGGTAGCTAGCATACCAAATCAGAGAGGGTTGTCTCTATGATCAATTACAGAGATATAATGGGGCAAGGTAGGTATGCTCAATGACATAAATATGTTTTCATGGTGGTGTAGAGCTACTCAATGAAGGTGAAATGAGAAATTAGAGTGCTTTGATGATCTTCTTATAGGATGGAGATCATCTTTTGCTTTCGAAAAATTGAATTATAAGATGGTGTGCAACAACTTTATCACTTTATAATGCAAGGTTACATATTCATAAGGAGTAAAATGTACCTTAGGAATCATTTAAAACACATTTTCCTAACTACTAACTCCGTTGATGGTGACTATGGTGATGACATGACTGCCATATGACTCATTTATTATATGACCTAATGATGATACCAAATGGACATCTAACTCCAAGATTTGGACCTTTAGACCTTTGCAGTATGAATGACCATGAAATGATGACCAAGAAATGATGACCAAGACACTCTTTTGATGCCTTATCATAAGGAGTGATGACAAGGCCATGAACTAGACCTTGAGTTTGGAGGGAGTAGTAATGACCTAGAACTCAACAATGATCAAATTTTATTTGAAATATAAGAATTTGACATGATAACCTTACCAACCACATAGAAAGAGTACATTTGGTCACTAGTGAATCATAGACACTACAAACTTACATCATTGTTCTTTAGTGGCCTTAAACGCATGGGGTTATGACCCATATTGGGTAAGTTCTCCTCATAGTGAAATCATTTGCAAGATTTTTAACCGTTGGTTGGCATAAATGGAATTTTTGTTTTCACTACCATGTTTATGTTACCAATCTTATTTTTCCTTTAGAAAGCAAATTTAAAAAGCTTTTGAATATGAAATGTGAGATTAAATTCCTCCGCACTATAATTTATATTAATTTTAAAGTCTAATTTTGTTGATTCTAACATAAAAAATTTGGAATGATATTATTCAAAATAAATATTGATACAAAACATAAATAGCAAAATGTCCCTATTGAATTCTCATGAGGACTTATTACCCTAAAAGTTGTGGGATATATTGTTCCAATGTGTGGTCACACCAAAAAAGGTTTCTAAGCTAATAAGTGATCTTATAATTAAAGGTGGAAGAATAATATATATTTTTAGTGAAAAATCTAAATATTATAGTCAAGAATCAATGATATTTACATATTCATGTCATTTGGTTTACATTAACAGGTAAAATTTTCAATATCAACTCCCCTGCATCTCTATGCCAATATGTTTATGTTATCAAAAAAACAAATAACATCATCCCTTACAAAATGGTTCTTTAGTGGGCTTAATATAATGGGATTATGATCCATATTGGATCATTATATTGTTTTTCATCCATATTTATGCTTTAAGAGTGGAAAAAGTGGAGGAATCAACTCATAAGACCATTTTTACCAGCCAGATTGAGTTTCTATCAAAATAAGCTCTCAAACCTTCCGGGAGCATTTTGATGCATCAAGTGACAATTTTATGGGTAAAACTTTATTACTTTAACTTTGCAACTTTTTATGCTATTTTACACATAGTTATCCTTCCAACGATGCAAGAATCACATCAATTGGAGTCTGTACGTGAAATTTATGCCACTCAAAAGTTGACCTTCCTGTTTTCACCACTATAAATCAAGATGATGCTACATTAGCCCCAAATATTCATGGAAAATGTACTATCCATATGATTATGAAGTATAAAAATATAAAATAGTCTATATTTTAACTATTGTTAAGATTTGAGGTAGTCAAATCTAGCCACTAGTAGGTCATGAGGTTGTGTTATAATTGGGTCACTAGGAGGAAAAATGATTCCGTTCTTTTGAGTGCATTTGTTTCATAGATGATAAAAATTATCCAAGGATAGGAGGTAGAGAACACAGAGAGGATTTGTGCATTGTAGTAGCCCACGAGCCATAGGCATTACTTCTTTTTACCTATAGAGATATTTCTATTCCAAGAAAGAGAGTGAGCAACCTCACCTTCCTTCTAGGTTTTCTTCGGAAATGGTTTCCCAAAGCATATATTGTGTTGTATGCGTGTGTGAGATTTTTTTTTCCATTATATATTTTCTGCGTAATTTTCATTGACATGCACTCACTATTAATAGTAAATCTACAAATATATAAATCTAATAAAATTGTAATAGTGTAGAATTTCATATTTTAAATATAATACTATCAGATTTGTTATGATGAGTTGTCCAATGAAATATCCATGACAATTTACAAATTGAATTATGAAATAGAATAGGTGAGTTATCGTCATGGTCAAATCCATTTACATATATTTTAAAGCTAATTGGCACAAACATAATAGTGCGTTTAGTGTTATGTTTAAGTTGCCCACCTTCTTTTCCATTTAGATGAAACTTGTAAAAACATCATCATTCTAGATTGTTAGTGTTTTGAGGTCACGTTCTAGAAATTGTTGTTTTCCAATGCAAAAGTGAGTTGGAGCTGAGTAGCAGTCTTTATCCGCTAGCTTGTTATTCTTATATATTTGATTGGTCACATTGCTATATAATGGGACTATATTATTTATTTGGTGTGTGAGAGGTTGCATTATTAGAAATGTCCCTCTTGAGGTAGTTGTATTGTTGTAATTTTGTTGTTATTTTACTTCGACCTCAATGCCAAGGAGGAGGGTAATAAATGACACATAATGAAGCGTTCTAGGGTTTATATTTTGAGGAAACTTAGGTTTTTCAAGAATGGATGCGATTAAATGAAACTTGGATAATGGTATGTTGACGGTAGTGATTTAAAAGGTAAGTGATGTTATAGATATCTTTGATAATTTGTTGTTGAAGACAAAGCAAGAGATTGCGGGCAAGACAATATTGTAGTGTGAAGAGAAAATATAATAAAATTAAGTAGTGGTTAGTTAGGATTGTAACTATGTACATTTGTTTTGCATTGAATAGATTGAAACCTAAACATTTGTGTGATTATGATGCATATGGAAGTGAATATGGAAAGGAAAACAATAAGGGGCTTGAGCTAGTCTATCATCACAGCATGTTACGAGGTTATGGATATGTATAGATTTCACTTGTGGAAGGGAATCTTCTAGGACATTTTTTCAAGAAGAATTGTTATATATATATATATATATATATATATATAATATATATATATATATATATATATATATATATATATAATATATATATATAAATATAGATAGATATAGATATATATATATATATATATATATAAATATATATACATATACACACACACACACACACACAAACACAATCACACACACACAACACACACACACACAATAGTACCACACAGAATTATATATATATATATATATATATATATATATATATATATATATATATATAGATATATATTATATATCTCTGTGTGTGTGTGTGTGTGTGTGTTCTTTTCTATCTCCTTCAATAGATTTATAATGAACGACATTTTACCTTTCTTTAATTAAAATAATGTCCATCTGATTAAATTTGTTGAGCAAAAAACCTACCTAGATTTCACATTAGTTTTTGCCTCAATCCAACTCTTTTGATCTCAGATACCCATGGCCAAATTCTATTAAGACCTATAGTCTCTGGTGGTGGGGGCTTGTCTTTGGTTTTCTCTATTGAGATCTATCTTATTTGACTTTTTATGTATCACAAAGGGATATATTTGTTACCTAATATGGTAAATCCATTTGTGGATTCATATATAAAAGAGTTCTCAAAGCTAAATTAGGAAAATTACAAACTTGGAAGTTTACGATGCAAATATTAATGGAAGGCTATAATTCTTGGTCAAGAGCATTAGGAGTTGAAACCAAACTGGCAACATTAAAAACATTAGTTCAAGATTGGCAGCATAGAGAGATAAAAGGAAATGGTACCCTTGAGAATGTTTGTAAAGGAAAACATTCTTCCACACATAAGGGATTGTAATGCATCTCAAGAAACCTAGGAAACTCCAAAACAATTGTATGAAACTTCAAATTCAAATCAAGTGTCATTTTTAAAGAAGAGACGTTTCCTAATTAAAATGGACATAAATGAAAAAACTAGTTAGTTTCTTTCCATAATAAATGAAATTTATGTTAAGCTTGGTGTTATTGATGAAAATATTTCCAACAACTATTTCGTGGAAATTAAATTAAATGGTTCGTTAGATTATTATTATATGTTCATCAATGAACTTGAAGCTATCAAAAAGACTCCTACATTTGATGAATTGAAAGGTATTCTCTTGGAAGAAGAAGAAATAAGGAAGAATATCATTGGCATAACTCAAAGTTTTGATTTGGTGTTGGTAGCCAAAGGACTATCTATAGAAAGGAAATCCACAAGGCAAGGACAATGGACATCATTGACAAGGCACAAAACTCCTAAGAAAAATACCTATATGGAGAGGAAGGATGGATGCTTCTACTTTGGTAATCCTAGAAATTTTGTTAAAGATTGAAATAAAATAAAATTGATAAGTTCATGCATATTCATGTTATTTCATTGATAAAAATGACACAATTAATGATAGCCTAAAATATACCGAATTATTCATTTCAAATATTTATTTCTTAACATACACTAATGATGATAATGTACGATTTATTGAATTTTGCGCTTCAATTCATATGTCATGAAAAATGGAATAGTTTGATACCTATCATGAAAATAATAATGGTACTTATATCTATCAAGGAGATGAACCATCTCATGAAATCAACATTTGTGGTGATGTATTTTTAACTTTATTAAATACACATGTAAGATAAATTCAAAGTGTGATGTATGTTCTTGGAATAAGAAAAATTTAATCTTTTTGTCGACCATTATAGATAAAAATATCAAAGTTGAATTATTTAAGTCACATTGTATTTTGAAGGATATACATGATAACTACACCATCATGGTAAGACGACTACGAGTTAGGGAACTTTAGGGAATTACACAAACTTGATGTTAATAGGAAAGATCATCAAGAAGGGAACCTACAACTATGAAAATATAGGAGCTATGACATCAAATGTATGGTCATCTAAATCATAATGATCTTGTGTTACTTCTAAAGTATGTAATGGTTGAATGTCTTTTAGATTTTACGAACAAAATCTGGGAAATGTGAGGGATACACATTAGGAAAACAACATAGGGAATAATCTCCTAGAAGAACAGAAAAGAGATAAAGGTAAATTATTGAGCTAATACATGTTGATGTGTGTGGTCACATGAAAATTAAGTCATTAGGTGGAGGTTCATATTTTCTTATATTCATTGATGATAAAACTAGATACACATCGGTCTAGTTTATTACAAAGAAAAGATGATGTATTTGAATAGTTTAAGAAATTTAAGAAGACAATTGAAAAGTGAAAAGGAAAATACATAATGATATTCAAGTGAGATGAAGGGGGAGAATATGCATGAAGTGCGCCATTAACTACTACAAAATACATGAAATTTATCAACAATTTACATTGTGACATATGCTTTAATAGAATGCTATAGCCAAAAAAAAACATTAGCCGAATGTGCTTAAAGCATAGTGAATGGTAAAACCTTGTGAAAATCATTTCTGGTTGAATAAATCAGGGCTGTTGTATAGTTAAAAAAGAATTTCCTATCAAAATTCTATAGTGAAAAGCACCTTATGAAGCATTTCATGCCTATAAACCAATGTTGAGTCATTTGAGAATGGAAGAATAATAGTTTCTCAAGTTCATAAAGATGAGATAAATCTTTATGTAAAGGAAATCAGGTACATTTTTATTGGTTGCTTCTTCGATTATAAATCTTATAAAATATATGATTCAATGAATGAAAAAGTATTTTTAAGGAAAGATGTTATATTTCGTGAATGTATAGACATGATTCCAAAAGAGGAAGAGCACAATGTACAAAAATTACTTGAATACAACAAAGCAAAAGAAGATGAAGAAAAATAGGATGATGTTGAAGAGCAAGGTTGCATTGAAGCTAGTAACACACTAAGGGGAAGTGGACAAGCTACAAATATAAATGACCCATTACGAAGAATAAAAACACAAATTCAAACACCAATCTAATTTTAATATTATCTACTAACGACTCAAGTTATGAATATAGTTGAGCCTTCAAATTATGAGCATGTTGAAGGCCATAAAGAATTAATGGATTCCACGAAAGGAGAATATGATTCTACTATGAAAAATGATACATCGTAATTGACATAATTTACTAAGGATAAAGTTATCATAAGCTAAAAATGGTTATTCAAAACAAAAGTTAATCTTGATAAAAATATTGATATATATAAAGCTATACTAGTGACAGAGGGATTTTCATAGAAAGAAGGGATAGGATATAGAGAAAAATTTTCACGTATAGCTAAAATGGATACCATTAGAATGATTATTAGATTGGCTAATAAGTATAACTCGAAGCTAAAAGAGTTAGACATCAAGTCAACATTTCTGAATGGAGAATTAAAGGAAGAACTTTGTCTTGTTTAGCTAGAAGATTTTGTAAAGTTGGGAGAATAACACTTTTTTTATAGGTTAAAGAAAGAATAATATGGACTCAAATAAGTATCTAGGTCTTGGTATTTGAAGAGCGATAAATTTTTATTTCAACAAGGGTTTACTAGAAGTAAAGGCAATCCAAATATGTATATCCAGGTGGATGAAAGAGGATATATGGTTTTGATTCCTATATATGTTAATGAACTTATAATAACATGAAGTAATATTAGGTTAATTGAAAGATCAAAAGTTGCCTGTTAGAGGAAATTGAAATAAAGGAGCTGTTGAAGCCTCAAAATTCCTTGCAACAACATGAGGGGATGACCACCCGGTCTGTACCTTAAAGCAGCCCCTTTTCCATTTAGAATGGTGGTTCCAACTAGTTCAACTAGGTCCAGTTACCTTCTCTCAATCTCCAATGGATTTAAAATATGACTTTGATTCACCAATGGAGAAGAGACATTAGACCAACCCTCTTGCTGATAATGCAAGAAAGTGATCCCTAAGCTAATTTGGGGCTCAGCTAAGCCACAACTAAAGCTTTCCTTTATGGGAAGGGGACTTAAAGGAATTTAGAAATTAATCTAAATGCAAACTTATTCTATAATGCAAGCAAAAGAGACTAGATCCTAATCCTATCTCAATTAGGCAAATATAGATCTAACCAATCCGAGAAAAAGATATTTAAAGTATTGGGATTTAAATATGTCTGGATTATAATAAATATCAAGCTAACAAAGTAGTTCAATTAACTAACATTATGAATACCAAACACATCCTATTTAGGAACATCTTAACTGAAATAATCTATCAACAACACTCAAGAAGAATTTCACAAAATGATATTGATCATTTAATTAGTAACTTGATTAATTAAACAATAATATACCAAAAAAGTTCAAAACATGTCACTATTTATTAATCCAGTATTAAAAGACAAATTTCTAGGTAAATAGTTACTTAGAAATCAAAATTCGATCCATAAGAGCAGAGATAAATAATAACATAAAATAGAGACAAAATACCCACACCGAGAAAAGTGCACAAATATGAAAGTAAATTGACACATTCTTGTAATCAAAAAATGAAACCAGCATTTAAAATAATAATATTATAAATACCAATTTATTGAATCCATTTCTCTAGCTCCCGTCTCTAATATTCCTTCAATACTTGAACTTCTGCTTTCAAAACAAGAGCCACAGTAGTGAAAACTCTTCCCTTCATACATAATTCAAAATGCAAAAGAAAAATCCTCAATAATCCCCAAATCTAAGAATTTTTACTCCTCCCACCTATAACTCTAAATCCCTATTATAGAAGTGCTTTTAGAATTCCATAATTCCAGAGGAGAGAAGCCCTTCTTACATTCTACAATTTGGCATATATAATATTTACAAAACAATTTAGAATGGGAAAGTTTGTTCAAGAATAAATTTGTTTAATAATTCTCATTGGCTCAAAAATTTCATTCTTCTATCGTTGGAGCCTTCTTATTGATTGGGATTCTTTTCTCTTCATTTCTTCAACTATTTTCCAGCAAAATGAAACTAAAACAAAATTAAAATGTAAAAAAGAAAAAAAAAATCAAAATGCCAAATCTGGAATTAAAATAAATCTAATCAGTTTCAATTAAATAAATAATTGAAAAGGAAACCTAAGCTTTTTATTGATGCATATGATGATTTAATTGGGCAAGGATATCATTGAAGAATGGATTTGCATTCATAAGAGGCTTGGGAAAATGAAAATACAGAAAATAAAACTCAGGAGAATTAGTTTTATTAAAAATTAGGAGCTTGATATTTTGTTATATTTCATCCCAAACAAAAGATTAAATCTGCTAATGAAACCTCTTCGTGAATGTTCTCCAGAATTTTATCTTTTCTATGAGTTGTCCTAGCCCTCATTTGGTCAAGTAAAACTAAATCTAAGAGTCTCCAAAGTTGATGAGTCAAATCTCGCATAATTTTGGAAATTCTTTTGCGTAGGCCAAAAAAACTAGAAGTTGTTAATTAAATTCTCCTCCTAAATTAAAATTCTATTATTAATCATTAATTTATAATTGCATTATTAATTCTTATTAGTTTTTAATTAAATAAAATCTATAAAAATTATTTACATTAAATTAATTTATATATATATATATAAATAATATATATATATATATATATTAAATATTTAATAATATATATATATTATATATATATATTTATATATAGTATAGATAGATATATATTATATATCTAATATAATATTATAATATAATACACATCCTTGATTCATTTTGAGAAATGAATTTGAAATACCCAAAAACATAAACTTTGAAGTAGTCTTCTATTAAACTCATCACAGGTTTGTTTTGTAAAAATGTTAAGGTTTTTAAAAATTTGTGATAAGACTTTGCGAGAAGTCTTGTTTCGATAAGTGTTTTTTGTTTACGAGAAAAAAATTTGTGAGAAAATTTTGTGCGATATTTTTTTTTTTTTTGATACGTTTTTTTTGATTTTGGTCTCGTGGGCTATTAAATTA
>APFE030966963.1:12775-24622 GCA_000404065.3 Pinus taeda
TCACATCCATCTGTTCTACCTCATAATCAAAAGCAACAATAACAAATAACAACAATCTAATAGAAGCTACCTTGGCAACAGGAGAAAAAATATCACCAAAATCAATTCCCGACACCTAGGAATAACCTTTTGCTACCAACCAAGCTTTGTATTTCTCTACCTTTGCTTGTGCATTTGTTTTCTTCTTGAACACCCATTTGCTGCCAATGGGTTTCCTTCCAGCCAACAACTCCACCGAATCCCAAGCCTCATTTTTCAGCGAAGATTCCATTTCAACAACCATGGCCTCTTTCCAGAGTTTGCGGTCCTCCAATATCTACTTCTTCCTTCATAGTTCTAGGATCATTGTCAGTAATAGATAAGGAAAAATTGAAAAGAAAGTATATGTACTATACCTTTATGGCTACCTTCTTTCTCAAACTGATCTTCTCACGCTCGAATTTTTTGGCTCTTCATCTTCTAATTCCTCCTCTATTGTAAATTCTGATTCTTCCTCCTTAAGATGAAACTCTATCTTCTTAGGTTCCTTTTCTTGGACTTCATGTTTAATAACATCTTTCACCTCTATGAACATCAAATCTCAGCTATACACAACCTTCCTTATTACTGGGTTCCAAAGCTTATAACCCTTTAAAACATCTTTATACCGAATAAAGATGCACTTTTCAAATTTACTATCCAACCTGGTTCGTTTCTCCTTTGGAACATGTAGATATGAATCACATCCAAATACCCTTAGATGTGAGAGAGAGGGTTTCTTACCAGTTCATACGTCTTGTGGAGTCTTATCCTCCAATGTTGATGAAGGTGATCTGTTGACTAGGTAACATGCAGTCTCCACCACCTTTGCCCAAAATTCCTATCCTAACTTGGCACCACTGAGCATGCTTCTTGCCCTTTCCATCAACATCTTGTTCATCCTTTCTGCAACTCCATTTTTCTAAGGTCTATATGGAGTAGTCTTCTATCGTGCTATACCACACTTCTTATAGAATTCTTCAAATTCCTTACTGCAAAATTCTCCACCTTTATCTATCCTCAACACCTTTATCTTCTTCCCTCTCTGGTTTTCCACCAGAGCCTTAAATTCTTTAATCCTGTCAAAGACTTCAGGTTTCTTCTTAATGAAATATATCGATGTATTCCTTGAGAAGTCATCTATAAATGATACATAGTACATAGACTTACCCAGTGATGGAACCTTCACAAGTCCAAACACATCATTATGCACAAGTTCTAATATTTTTTTCGCCCTTTTACCACTAGAGGGGAAACTCACACGATTTTTCTTCCCATATACAAAATTTTCGTAGAAATCAAAATCTAGAGATATATTACTCATACCTTCTACCAAACCTTTACCATGAGTTATTCGAAGGCCCTTCTCTCTAATATATCCAAGCCTTTGATGCCACAACATGGCCTTCTTTCCACAGACCACTAGATTTTCTGCTCCACTTTCAACAACCACAGAACTATTGCACTCATTAACAATAGTGCTACCTTGGAGCTTGTACAGAGTTCCAATCCGAACTCCCCACATCAATACTAGTGCTCCCCGAACCATCTTGCAAGTATCCTTATCAAACACTATTTTTACACCTACATCATCCAGCTTGCTTATAGAAATCAGATTTCTAGCCAATGCAGGAATACACAGAACACCCGGAAGTGTTCTAACCCTTCCACCTTGCAGCTTCAACTTTACTTTTCCATTACCAATGACTCTATCCTTCCTATCATCCCTTAAGAAGACATCACCACCATCGTATTTCTCATACTCAAAAAACCACTCTCTATGGGGAGTGAAGTGGAAGGATACACCTGAGTCAATCAACCATGCCTCATGATCTACATGCATACTTGAAGAAGCCAAGTACACATCCCCATCTTCATCTGAGGTGGTTTTCACCTCAGCAGATGTGGTGAGCACCAGTATTGCAGCAAGAATGCTGCAACTCCTAGGACTTCCTACTTTACTATTATCAACCTGGTAGTTCATAACAAACTTGGAAGTGACAGTGTTGTATGCACAAGTACTAGCTCTTACTGCAGGCTGTCACTTGGTCAGCTGGTGCAAGATCACTAGGAGCTTAATCTAACTTCTATGAAGTCTCAGAAGAATATTTTAGTTGTGATGAAAGAAAGCTAACTCTAAAGAGACTATTCTACTTGCAGAAAGAGAAGGAAGGCTAGAGTGTAAAGCAAGCCCTAGCAAACCCTAATTCTTCCAACTAACCCTACTTTTGTAGAAAAAGAGATGAAAAAATATGTAATGAGTGCCATTGTCTACTGAGAAAGTAAATTACATATTTTCAAGCTACTTCTAAAAGGAAGTAAAAAAAATCATATTTTCGGGTTTTTTTGTGTTTTATGTGAAATTGTTATTCTTGTAATTTATTTGTTTGTGGTTGTGGCAGAGATTTGGTGGCGATGGAAGGCAACCTTGGGGTTTGCAAAGGTGTAGCAAGGTGTGGGGGAGTCCTAAGAAGCATTTTAAAGGTTTCAAAGGTGGAAAAATGGTGGGAAAGGGTAGTTGAAGATTAGAGGGAGGTGTCAAGGTGTCTGAAGCTCATCAAGGATGATTAGGAAAGAAGATTATGGTTGGATTTGTTCAAGAGACAAGAGGAAAGTTTATGAGAGAAATGCAAAAATTAGGGCAGATTAGTGAAGGGTCGTGAATGACTTGTCAAACATGTGAGAAAAGAGATGACGTTGCCTGATTTATTGATTTATTATGAGCAGAGGTGCATTGTAAGAGAGCTGCAAGCTGAAATACTAAAATTGAGCAAGAAAAGAACTAGTTGTACCAAAAGAACAAAACTATCTCTTATGCTAACCAAAATTCTAACCTAGAAGAATAAAATGCTGAACAATGCTATATGAAGAGGAAAGGATGGAAAGAGATTTATTGCAGAAACAAAAATGAACACGGAAAAATGGATTTGAAGCAAATCATTAACCTCTAAATCACTATAACACTAGAAATTGCATGGGGGAAGCAAAACTGTCTTTTTAGTGGTAGCAAAAGTGCCTTGACCTCAGCTCATGAACCTAAAGGGAGGAAAGGAGATTAAGGCTCTGTTGATGGCATTTTTGGATCTTTTCTTATCTCTATTTAACCTACTTCAGCAACTGAAATGGAAACAACTATGTAAACCAACAAAAGCAACCTATTCTAACTAAGGGAAAATGAATCTATCTAACAGAAATTAATTCATGAACTGAAGCAAAAACATATAAATACAAAGAAAGAGGTTTTTGGTATATTGGGTCAGGCCCTAACCCAGGATCTTCAGCCCTTTGAAAGAAATCAATGCTGGCTCAAAAAATATTTCATCTCCATTATCAAAATAATAGTCATATTACATAAAATTGTTCACAAAACTAAGCTTGAAATGAGCTAAGCAAGATCTGCAACAAAAGCGTGAAAATTTGACTAAAATCAAAATAAACTACTGTGGACCTAATCCCTCCTATTTATAAAACTGAAGCCCCTAAGAGCTCTCCTAAAATCAAGGAGGCACGGCTCCCAAGACTAGAGATAAACAACAATTCTTCTTCACTTGCTTGGTTGCCCCTTTGATGCATCAATGTGGCTGCTTGTGCTGCAAGTTTTCTGAAGAAGGATTCAATGTAGGGAGTCATAAATGAGGGGGATAACCTCCTGCAAATCCTCTCCCTTACTTTCCTCGAATATTGGCTGCCAAATTCTCATTAATTCTCTGACTTTGTCCCAAAATTGACCATAAATCTGAATAAAGCACACATTAGACTTCATGGCATAATGACTAACCCAATTCACTATATTAAC
Source organism: Pinus taeda (assembly GCA_000404065.3). Taxonomy (NCBI): domain Eukaryota; kingdom Viridiplantae; phylum Streptophyta; class Pinopsida; order Pinales; family Pinaceae; genus Pinus; species Pinus taeda. The sequence goes on from APFE030966963.1 coordinate 16,590, forward strand.
ATAAACATAATCAAAACATGCAATAAAATAATGAGAATGGTGGATTAAGTTAAGTTAGAAGTCCAAATGAGTCCATATAATTACCCATTTCTAGGGCTCATCATCACCCCCCTATTAAATGGGTTGCTCATCCTCTGAGCAACTAGTCTATCTCCTCATCCTTGATGACCCTGATCGATTCCCTAACATCCCATGCTTCTGATGTGATATCATCCTCCTTATCATCGAATCCTGCCTTTCTATCCACCTCTTCCCACTGCTTTTGTTCTTCTTCTTCTTTCACACCTTCTGGTAGTCCTAGCAGTAGTGGAGGACTAAATTTTAGGCCAATCCACTTGGCCTTCAAACTCTGCATGGAGCGCTTGTATAGAGGCACTCTCCTCAATTCTTCTTTCATCCTATTTGGGGAGTGATACTCCCTGATCTGTAGGTTGTGTGGTAGTTTGTTCCACCTGCTCATACAGGCATGAATGCAGTCATCTCCAAGCAATCTTTCCATATCCTGAAAAAGTGCAATAGCCTGGGCCTTCTCATTGATATACTTAGGGACACTTTGAGGATTATCTACAAGGTGTTGGTGGGCATTGATGAGAGACATGGGGTCTGTTGGCTCATCTTGGATCATTAAGGGTTCATTTTTCTCTTTTGCCATCAGTTGCAAGTCTCCTAACCTAGCATTGGGGTCCCATAAGTTCATATCAGTAAGGGCCATGTTATGTAAATAAAACTTTTCCAGCTTCGCCTTGTCCTTTGCTGAACTATGGTCACATAGATCCATGAATTGTCAATAATCGTGAAAAGGTATGGTGCCTCTCTGGGCCAGAGTCTTGATATGGAACTGTAGCCACTAATCTTTGAGGTATACTCCATATGATTTGGCTAGCTACCTACACTGAAGTGCCTCCATAGCCCAACTCACCATGCATGCTAACTAGGTTTCCCTTTCTTGCAGTTGTTTTCTAAACATTTTAGTATCTACCTAGGTTTCCCTTTCTTGCAGTTGTTTTCTTAACATTTCATTCTCTGCTTCCAAGTGAGATCTTTTGATTGCTTCTACATGTTTTACAATGGCCAGATCTTTGCCCATATCTCTAAGCTTTCTCTCCATGTGGCCAATGTCTTCCACCCCTTTGGACTTTGCGATTTGCATCCATTTGTGGCTCCTTACTCTTTCTTTTTCCAGCTCAAAGAAAAGTGGGACTACAGACTTCTGTGGGATGATTTTCCCTTCTTCTAGAAGGTTGTAATAAGAGCCTAAACTAGGCTCATGGTCAGGTTCTGGTATCCCTGCTATTTCATCCTTCCCCTTCATCTGCTCTTCGGCCTTTTTCTCAAGTTTCTCAGTCTCTTGTAGCTTTGTGAAGGTCTCCTGTAGAGTGTTCTGTGCCTCCCGTAGGACAATTTTAGAGTCCTATAGTTTTATCCTTTCCTTCCAAGTAAATGATCTAGGGCTTCCTCTTTCATAGGTGATGGGGGTTTTGGATGGGGATTTCTCCTTTTTGGTAGTAGGAGAATCTTGAATGGTGATAGGCTCTTTTGAGGGTGGCTGTGGCTTCCCTATTTTTATCATGGTGCTTTTCCAAGCCCTGAAATACATGGATGGTTGCCTTTTTCTCTTTGGTTTGGGCTTAACTGGGGTGTTGAGTGTAGCAAGAACAGTTGTTCCCTCCCTTTCCAATGCTTCAAGAGACACTTCTGCCATCTTTTCTTCTGTTTCTTTTTCTTCTCTCTTTTCTGCCTCTGCAGGTTTTGTTTCTTCTATCCCTGTTTTAATTTCCTCCTCTTCTTGTTTAGTTTGTTCCCTCTCTGTTGTAGTCTTTGTCTTAATTGATTTAATCTTTTTCCTTTCTGTTTTAGTCCTTTTTCTTCCTGTCCTAGGTTCCTTCTTCTTCTCTGCTTTGGTCATATCCTTCTCTATTTCATGTTTTTCTTTCTTTGTTTGGGTTTCTTCCTTCCCTGTGTTAGGTTCCTCTTTCTCTGTTTGTGTTTTCTCTTCCTCTTTCTTGGTTTCCTCCCCAGCTTCCCCTTTTTGTTCTTCTCCGACAATTTCATATGGATTGAGGTCATATATGAGGGATTTTACATCATCTTCCCTTGTCATATTTCTAAAAATCTCCTAGGCTATGGGTATTGTGAAGGTGTGGAACGCCTCTTCCACCAGTAGTTTAATTAGCCCATGGTGAGCCAATTGGTCTAGAAATATTTCCTTCAATTTGATGGTGGAATCTATTAGGGACTGGAGGAGAAAATAGGGAATACTAAGTTTTTGGGGTGCAGGAAGATCCATCCCATATCTTAACTCATGCAAAAGTCTGAAATGGTACCCATAAACTATGATGTACCTTCCTTCATAGGAGATGTATTTGATAATCTGATAACTAACCTCATCCCAAGGGTAAGGTATGATTGTTCTCCTGATGCCATTTTTGTCCTCTACAGGATGCTCATTTCGCTGGAAGAAGGTTTTCTTGGCAACTTGACCCAGTAGTTTTTCCTCCTTACTCTAAGGTAGTCCAAGTGGGAGACCGATAACCCTACTGATGAACTCTAGGGTGATTTCCATGGTGAGACCACTGAAACTAACAGTGGCATCGGTTTTTGAGTAAGGTACCAAGGACTGGGAAAACTCCTGCATTATTTCTTCATCATACCCACGAAGTTTTTCAAAGAATGGCATCCAATTGGCTCTGGTAAAATGGGCTACTACATCGGGGTGTTCATGTAGCCTAATTGAGTTTAGAGTTTCATTCCACATAAATCCCCTTGTCATTATGTTTAGACTCTTTGGAATGCCTCAGGTGGAGAAGGAGACAACAAGTTTCAAAAACCAGGAAACGGAGGAAAAAAACTATGTTTTTCTTTAAGAAACAAGCAGACTTTTTAATGCAATTTCTCTTTCTTTTAGGCTTAATTCTCCCTAAAATTGCATCACTCCTCGTATATGTGAGTACCAAGGTGGAGAAGGAGACAATACTTCGGAAACAAAGAACAGAAAAAAACTGTGTTTTTTCTTAAGAAGCAGGCATAACTTTTGAATGCAATTCCTCTTCCTTTTCAGGCTCAATTCTTTCTTAAAATCACATCACCCCTCATATATATGAAAATGAAAAGTGGTTTTTCTCCGAACCTACCACTTTGAGCCTGAATATGAATAGGAATCGTGTTTTTTCCTTCTGCGAGATTGCTGACTGGCCCTCCTGTAGAAAGGGCTCCTGTAGGACCTGTTACTGCTCCTCTAGAACCCGATAAGTGGAGGAGTTCTAAAAATGATAGAGAGCGATGGTTTCGAGGCTCTGGAGGCGGTAGGGAGCTTGTTGCAGTTGAGGGCACGACGATAAAAATGGAAATGAAGGTGGTGAATAAGCTCGAGAGAGCGTACTTATGCTTACGGGAGACGTTTTCGGTGACGAGGTGAGGTGGAGGAAAGGGTACATTACCATTATTTGGACCATTGGTCCCCATTGCAATGTCATCATGAGACTTTATGCTTTCTGCCCACAATCACTTCCCATCATTGGCGCTGGAGTTCAAAACATCTGCCACTACCTGTCTTTTTAGATTTTCCATGAGTTGACTAGACACACGTGTAGTGTGATCTTCGGATGAGCGCGATCGAACTGGATGAGGGTGGCCAGTTAACTGGCCACCTTTTTGCTTTAATCGCTGCCATTCCATTCGTTTGTGCAGTTTTGAATTATACAAATGCAATAAAGGAACGAGTCTAGACACTTACTTGCAAGTCGAAATGTTTGTGCTACAGTGTTGTGAGGCTTTGCTGCTGCTACATGCTCAGACTCCGGTGCTGCATATCTATACACCTACTACCATATGCTTGTGGCTTCTTGATATGTGGCTCAATCACTTTGTACAGGTTCTGTCTAACTGGATCTTTCATTAGACATCTTCTACATACCTGTGGCTGCACATATTCTGCTGCTGGAGCATTATTTTTAAGGGGATCAACTACTACAAGAGTCCTACAGGAGCGGTTGTAGCTACTTCTTGCTCTAAAATTTTTAGTTGAGGCTTATGCAGGGGGCTGTGAGGAAGCTTCTTGAAGAATTTTATGGTAATGGAGAAGTATCTGGTAGGCTGTAGGTGAGTTGTACGGGTGTTGGTTTTTATTTCGTAGGTTTTTTTTTTTTTTTTAAATAGGTTTATGTGTTTTACGTGCAGGAGGGAAAGAAATAATTGGAAATAAGGTGGTGTTGGTGTGGGATGGAGGGTTAGGATGGTGGATGGCTCTAGGATGGCCTACAGGATTTCTGTTAAAATTCCCAGCTCTTCAATCATTTTTTTTGCTTCATTTCGATCTCTCTGTGATTTCTACAGGAGCCTCCTATAGAACACACAGGGCTTCCTGTAGTATGCACAATCTTTAGAAAAAAACACCGAGAGATGGAAAAAAGAATCAGAAACGATGAAGAAGACTCTATAAGATATGTAATAGGCTTGGTGGGATGTCCCCTTGCTTCTTGGGGTTCATCTGTGGCCTACAATGCACTCAAACAGTCAATTTTCAATTTGTTTGTCTTTCTCTTATTTTTTTTCTTTTTTTTGAAAAGACAACTAGGGCGCCTCCAGGAGGTTTTCACCCTACCTGCCTACTCTTGACCCCTCCAAGGGAGGTTTTCACCTCGGGATCTTTATCCTCTTCATTTTTTTGTTTTTGTCATCACTGGGCCACCTCAAAAGAGGTTTTCAGCCTAATTATGGGACTCAAGCACCTCATAGAGGTTTTCACTAGAGTCCTTTTTATTTATTTTTTATTAAGTGGGTGGAGTGGAGGTAGAGACTTGCTCCACTACCAACACTGTTTTTCTCAGGTCTTCATTAAATTCTTGCTTGGAGAGGGGCTTCTTGTATATTTTCAACCTATGCCCATTGATAAGCATGGAGATGGATTCCTTATTGATGGTGCTGATCAAAACTGAACCATTGTCATTGCACTTTTCTACTGTGTAGGTTCCTAGCCATCTTGTCCTCATCTTGCCCTTGAAATCTTTATACCTTGAGTCATATAACAACGCCCAATATCCTTCATGGAATCACTTCTCCTTGATGTTTTTTCATGCCATATCTTCCTCTGAAGCTGGATTACTTCTGTGTGGAGAAGGGCCTGCAATCTTTGTTCATCCAATCCATTTAGCTAGAGTAACCTTTCCCTTTGTGCATGGCTAAGATCTAGGTCCAACGGAGATGCCATCCTTAGTGTATTGTATTCAACTTCTATTGACAACAAATCCTTCTTCCCATAGATCATCTCATAGGGTGTGAACCCTATGGTGGTCTTCCATGTGGTGTTGTAGGCCCAAGTGGCCTCAACCAATTGATCTAACCCAATCTTTCCTGTTGTTGCTCACTACCTTAGTCAAAATTCCCTCTAAAGCTCTGTTGGTGACTTCCACCTATCCATTGGCTTGTGGATGGTAGGGGGTTGAGGTCTTGTGCTTGATTTTATGATGTGTGAGCAGGTTTTCAATCAGATTGGTGGTGGACTGACTTCCTTGATCTGTAACCAGTTCTCTTGGATACTTCAACTTATAGAATATGTTCTCTCTTAAAAACTTAGCTACTTTTTCTTTTGTTGCTGCCTTGATTGCATTTATCTATGCTCATTTTGTCAGATAATCGGTGCACACAATGATGTATTGTTTCTAGTTTGAAGGAGGGTTGGTAGGACCAACAAAGTCCATGCCCCACTTCTCAAATGGCTAAAAAGTCACTTGAGGTTGTAGGGGCATCTCATCCTTTGGAGTAGGTTTCCCCATCATTTGGCACCGATCACATTGGCTGATATATCTCCTCACATATTGATGAAGAGTGGGCCAATAGTATCCGGCGTGCAGAATTTTGAAGGTAATCCTCTTTTCTAGAAAATCGCCTCCACAAGACCCATCATGATAGGTTAGGATAATGTCAAAAACTTCTTCCTCCCTGACACATCATCTCAAAATCTAATCTGGGCCTAGTTTGAAGAGATTGTCCCCAACCCAAGTGAAAGGGGGCACTTTTCCTCATGATCTTGCTCTTCCCTTTTGAGGACAGGTGGGGTGGGAACTATGCTGAAACCAGGTAATTTGCTATATCATCAAAGCATGGAGAGAGTAATGAGATAGCAAATAGCTGTTCATCTGGTAGTTGATCATCCACCATTCCTTCCTCACCTATAGGCAGATTTACTCTAGACAAAATGTCAGCAACAACATTTTCCTTAACAGGCTTACAACAACGGCTAAATCAAACTGCTGCAATAAAAGCAACCATGTAATAACGCAAGCATTTACATCTGGTTTTTTCATTAAATACCTAATTTTAGCATGATCAGTGTGTACAAAGGGTTGATAGGTTGTGATGAAATGTTTGATTTTCTTTAAGGAATGTACTATAGCTAGGAGTTCCTTCTAAGTTACTATGTAGTTCAACTCTGCCTTTGACAAATTTTTACTTGTAAAGTATATGGCATAAGGTAACTTTTCATCAACTTGCCCTAAGGCTGCTCCTATTGCTTTTTTCGAGGCATCTATGTGAATATGGAAAGGTAGGGCCCAGTTTGGGCCTCTCAAAATTGGGGCAATCACCAGTTTACTTTTGAAGGTATCTAGGGCTTCTTGACAGTTGTCAGTCCATATGAACTCAACATCTTTTCCCCTAAGACCAATCAATAGAGAGGCTATCTTACTGAAATCTTTAATGAATCTTCTGTAATATCCTACTAAACCTAAGAAACTTCAGATATTTCTCACCTTTTGAGGAGATGGGACCCTTTGGATGATGGTGATTTTGTTGGGGTCCACCTGCAATCCTTGTTGAGATATTGCATGACCTAGCATGGTCCCTTCAATCATTAAGAATTCACACTCTTCTGGACTGAGGGATAGGTTCATTTCAATACACTTGTCCAAAACTTTTCCCAGGTTAGACAAAGCTTCCTCGAAGTTAGAACCATAAAGAGTAAAATCATCCATATAGATTTCCACTACATCATGAACTAGTTCAGAGAATATACTCAATACTGCTCTCTAGAAAGTGGTAGGAGCATTGCACAAACCAAAAGAAATGACCTGATATGCAAAGGCAGCCCAAGGACAAGTTAAATTAGTCTTATCTTGGTCATTTGGGCTAATTTGGATCTGATTGTACATGCTAAACCCATCTAAGAAGGAGAAAAACTTTTTCCCCACCAGACCATCTAACACCTGATCTATGAACAACAAAGGGAAATGGTCCTTTTTGGTGGCCTTGCTCAGTTCCCGATTTTCGACACAAATTCTCCACTTACCATTTTTCTTTGGCACCAACACCAAAGGAGAGACCCATTCACTGTCGGAGATAGGGTAGATGAATCCTGCATCTAGTAAATTTTGCAGTTATTCATTGACAATGTCTTTAAGGGCTGGATTCATCCTCCTTTGAGGCTGCCTGACTGGTTTGCAATCTTCCTTAATGTAAATGTGATGAGTAAAAACTGAAGGGTTTACTCTTTTCATCTCCTTGTAGCTCCAGGCGAAGGGATCTAAATTTTTTCTCAATAAGCTACACAATTCCTTCTCCTGGGAGGTGGATAGGGATGAGTTGATTTTCAAGTTTTTTTCTGGGCCAAACTCCATATTCTTAACACAGAGAGAGGTCAGGTCGGCCACACAGAAATCAGCTAAAGGATTGTCTTTCTTTTCTTTAACTAGCTCTTCTAATGGCAACATACTGGGGGAACAATGTAAACTTTAAAACGGGAACTATAAACTCAAAACGGGAACTCTGGCCCAAAAACCTCCAAAAAACATCAAAAACAGTGCTAAAAATGAAAAGTGTGTATACTGGAACGATGTTTTTTTTTTAGGTGCCAATTTTGAACGTGTTTTAAAAATGGCGGTGACTACGAAATTTTCGTGCAAAATATAGCTTCAAAACGGAAGTGATGCTAATGGAATAACCATTTTTTTTTTAGGGTCAATTTTCAAACTTTTTAAAAAATGCTAATAAAACCAATTTTTTATGTCTCAAACAAAGTTAATTTTTAAGGAAAAAACACA
>APFE030966963.1:37221-69517 GCA_000404065.3 Pinus taeda
CTATCGACTTTCTAATTTAAAAATGCAAAACAATAGAAACCCCCCTAAAAAAAAAAAAAAGATAGAGAACAAGAAAATATGAATAAGATGACGACTTAAAAAAATATCAAATTTAGAAAATAATTTTTCACATTTCACACAATAGAAAATTAAAAGTCAAAAAATAGGTCTTTTAAAAAAAAGGTGTGATGCAAAATACTCACTTTTTAAAATCAGCATGAAAATCACTACCATTCTAAAACTTGATTTCCTCCTTGAACATGAAAAAAAATTAAAGTTCCAAAAACCATGTTCTAAAAAAAAAATGTGTATTCTGCATCACCAATTTTGAAAATCGGGTCATTTTTTTGCTATCTCTACGAAACGGGTAACAGTATTAGTTCCCGTTTCAAAGTTTACATTGTTGGGGGTCGATTCTGAATTAAGTTTTCAATGATATCATCCTTAGTTTGTGGTTCACCCCCCATGGAATTTTCTACTACACATAGTGGTGCATAATAGACTTCATCCTCATCTTCCTCCTCCAACCAGAGAGGTAGATCATGTTCTAGCAAAGGTTTGGTAGGAGGGCATAGGAGTAGCTGCTTGGACATATGCCCATTCTTGATTGTCATGTTCACAGCTCGACGACTGATGTAGGCATCGACAGTAGCCAACCAGGGTCTTCGCAGGATGAGAGGATACCCATTGAGCTTTCCCTTCGGCTGGAGAACTAGGAAATCAACAGGGTACTTCCAAGAATCAATGGAGACCATTACATCTTCCACAATCACTTCAGGGATCATGGTGGAGCGGTCTACTAACTGCAGTATTGTTGTGGTCTTTCTCATGGAGCCCTGAAGATTGAGCTTGAGCATAGTGTCCTTGGTCATCACATTAATGGGAACCCCCCCATCAATCAGGGTATGGGGGATCATGGTGCCATTGATGTCAACATAAACTACTGGGATTCCAGAGTCTAGATACTTCGAACATATTACCTGCCCCAACATCAGGCTCGACAATTGTCCTATGACATTGATGGTTGGTGTAAGGACTTTGGACACCACATATCTCCACAATGGTATGATATTGTCTACTTTGGGCCTAAGCTCTCATGGATTTGTTTTTGGACTTTAGGCCAAAAGGCCTCATACCAATTGATATACTTGTCCATCCTTATATACCCATGATCCTCCCCTCTTCTAGTCAATGTGGGACTTTGGTCATATACCCAACAATCCTCCCCTCGAACAAAGGACCATCAAGCCTCCCCTTAAATGATTATCCATCCATCCACTCTCTACCAACTAGGATTCTCCGCTCCAATGCGTTAGAAACACACACCTTACATGGAGCACCACCTGCCTCGAGAGCTTGCTCTATCCCAGGTCAACTCCTCTTCACTGTGTTGGGACTAGGACACGTCCATGAAGAATCTAGAGCACACTGTCTGTCTAACCGAGCTCATCCATTGATCCCATCGTGATATTACCGGGGCCCACCACCTTCGTTCGACATTCCGAGGATTCATCCACTTAGCTAACTTTGAACCTGGCTCAGATACCACTTGTAAGGACATTGTACACCACATATCTACATAATGGTATGATATTGTCCACTTTAGGCCTAAGCCCTCATGGATTTGTTTTTGGGGTTTACCCCAAAAGGCCTCATACCAATGGAGATATTCGTCCATCCTTATATACCAATGATCCTCCCCACTTCTAGTCAATGTGGGACTTTGGTCATATACCCAGTAGTTGGGGCATCTCTCTTGTGCTTGCCTGGATGCCTGAAGACTTCTCTTTGATCATCTTGTTGTATATAGGCACATTCTTTATGGCTTGGAGAAGTGGTATCTTTACACATAATTGTTTCAATTCTCCTAGAAGTTTAGTTTATTCTTGGTAGGCTGTGTTTCTTCAGATAATCTCTCAGGAAAGGGTGGAATTACTTTCGATTCACTTTCCTCTTTATCTTCCTCATCCTCCTTAGGGGGAGACTGAATATCTGGGAGAACCTTCCCAGATCATAGGTTAATCTCGTGAATCTCCACAGCATAGGTTGGGCATGATGGTTCCCCACTATATACTTGCTGAGCATGTTGGTTATTCGGGTTCAGGTTTCGTTGAGCAGGCTTTTGGGGTTGCCTTGGTGGAGCAGGATGCAATGGTTGCAGTTGAGCAGGTGGTGGAGGAAAAAGAGTGTAAGAAGAGTTGTACTGGGGCCTCCTCCCCTGATGAGGTGCATTCCACTAAGGTTGTGGTTGAGCATACGAGTGAAATGAATGAGCAGCTGGTTGAGCATGATATTTAGATGGATATAACCCAAGGAGGAGTTGTGGACCAGAAGGATGAGTAGGGGGGCCCCAAGAAGGCATGGAAGTGGCTTGATTGGGGTTGTAGTATGTCTGGGATGTCCCTTGTATTCCCTACTGGTAAGGTCTACATCCATGCGATTTCCTTTGGTTCATGAAATAGTGTGGTTTAGTGGCTCCTTTGGCCCCTTGGTATACAGCTTGAAGTCCGGCCAAAGAAGGGAACTTATCTTTAGGATGATATTCTTCACAGACTGAACACACCTCTATAGAGTTTAATGGACATTCATTCCTAGGATTCCTTTTGGTGCACCTAGGATAAAAAATGGCCAAAGTCCTCTCTGCTTCCTCTTATTTCCTTTTGATATGTGTTGAGCCTCAAACTTGCATCTTTCTTACACCTTTTTCTAGCTTCTTTCCATTCACCTGATCCTTCTAAGCCATCATATCATTTCATATTAGTTATAAAAGAGCATTTAAAGTGGTTTCTTGACTATGTCTTTGTGTTGCTGTTTGAACTAGATTTTTGCTTATGAGCTGCGGAATCTTGTCACTTTCCGTAGCTGGGTCAACTTTCTGCAGCTATTTTTGTTAAAGTCTACATTGCAGGTATCATTAGGCAGATTGAGCCCAATGGGCAAGTTGGAAATGATGTGGACATGGTTCGTGTCCCATTCGTCTAGCTGGATTCATCAAAGGAGGCCATAGTCAATGAGGGTCAAGCGGTGGTCAAACAGGAGAAGTCCTACAGCAACAGGACTCCATTTAAAGCACGTGAAGACTTCCATGACTATTTCTAGACTTCTGGAGGCACAATGACACTTGTAGGCTTCCCACGATGTAAATCCAACAGGCCACTTTCATTAGATTGCATCATCTCGGCAACCATGATGCTAGATCCGTGGACGTTGTTAGTCACGTGTCCTCTGTCAGCGCAGTTTTTAGGAAATCAGTTATGTAGCCTTCTGTTATAAATAATGCTTCTCCATAGGCATAATAGTTAGTCTTTGAATGTATTGTTGACTGTTAACGAGCCCACTGTGCTGTGACATTGTTTCGTCATTATGAATGCATTCTGAATATATGAGAAGACTCTGTTTCTGAGCATAATTCGTTGTTGATAGCTGTTGCCCAAGGTTGTGCAGAGGGCCCCTGTACATGGCGAGGTTTTGTTTATTACTGTATAGTGTCATGTTGTGATTTTACGTTCATTATGCCCTAATTATTCACCTGTATATATTGCATTTCTTATGGTACTAGTGTTTTATTTTTGTCCATAATTTTACATGCTTTCCATTGCTGTTAATGCTGATCAGTGTATTTGTCCAGATTACAGTAGGCAGCCCAGGCATTTGCACATAGCTTTATAATGACTAATGACATGGAATCAGTTTTATCTTTCCGTTGACTTACATTTCTTAGTTTTTATTTACAGCTCTGTTTTGTTTATTTTAGTTCTATTCATTGGCTTTATTAGTTGGCTTAGATATTAGATTACTCATGTCATTATCAGTTACCTCCGAAAACCATAGTGAGACTAATGGTGAGGGATTGAAGTAGGAGTGTGTAATTTGATATTAGTTTATTTTTCTACAAATTAGATATTTGATTGCTCATGTCATTATCAGTTACCTCCGAAATCCATAGCGAGACTAATGGTCAGGGATTGAAGTATGAGTGTGTAATTTGATATTATTTTATTTTTCTGCAAATTAGATATCAGATTTCTCAAGTTGTTTATGATTACCTCCAAAAGCCATAACGAGACTAACTGGTGAGGGGTCAGAATATGAGTTGATGTAATTTGATTTTAGCTTTACTTTACTTACAAATTTTGGGTTTCTTTGAGTACAATTTCTTTGATATTTACACAGTAGCAAGGATAATGGTTTCATGATCAATAGTTCACAGTTTATTTGACTAGTATAGTGGCACATTTTCAATTTCTCTTAGGAATTAATTTTATCATTGCATGTTTTAAACCCCTTTTGAAGTTTGAAGTTTCGGAAATCATTATAAAGGACATCATTGCCTTGAACATTTATATACATACTTGCCTTTTAGAATTTCCATCTCACATTAGGAAATCAATGAAGATAAATCCAAAAACAAAATAAAAAAACCAAAAATGACAAAAAGTAAGAGATAGGTTATCTTGCACATATAGTGTGCCACACTTCAACAGCTTACGAATCCCAAATTGACAAATTAATGTAGCAATTTAGGACACACTAAATTGACCAAACATTTTGGCGTCGTTGCTGGGGAAGTGTAACTAAGTATCCAATTTCTTAAATATATATATATATATATTATATATATAAATATATATATATATAGATATATAATATATATATATATATATATATATATATAATATATATATATAAAATAATAAAAAGAAAGGAAAATTAATAATTTCTTGAAGTATGCTCTCCTCCTGCACCTAGTGTGATCTCGAGGATCAGAAAAGAGAGTTATTGTTCCGATAATTTCTTAAGTATGCTCTCTTCTTGCACCTAGTGTGACCTGGAAGATCAGAAAGAGAATTATTAGCCCAACTTAAAAATAAAAAAAATGACATGCATAGAGCAAGAGATTCTAGGGGAAGGTTTATAGCTATAGCCAAGAGTTCGATTTTCACAACTCCAACTTCTTCAAGGCATAGACAATATTCACCACCATCTACTCCTAGCCTTAAGATTCCTGGAATTCAAGGAGAAGCAGCTGAATTAGAGGATTCTCCTACACTATCTACCAAATATGATCTAGGAGAAGACCCTTTCTTTACTTCTGCAGGAGAGCATATTGTAATTAAAGAAGTAGAATCACCTGAAGAAGAAAAGGAAGAAAATCCCTCTCATCCACCCTCGATAGAAGGACCAAGGGACTCTGAGGACTTTGAAGAAAATATCATGATAGAGGAAGTAGTATATGGATTCATAGGTAGAGGTAGAGGTAGAGGAGGAGGAAATAATGGAGGCAACAATGGTGGAGGTGGAGGTAATAATGGAGGAAATAGGGAAGGAGATAAATCGTTTGGATTCCCTATAGTTGATGAAGAAACTCACATAACGATGAAAAACATCTCACCATCTACCCTCCCCAACTTTTATGGATTGCGAAGTGAGGATCCTGAAACATTTATGTTTGAGTTTGAAGTAGTGTGCCGAACTTATGACTATATGGAAGACTCTCAAAAACTCAAATTGTTTCCTTCAACATTAAAGGGAGCCGCTTTGAAATGGTTCATGGGATTAGTCACCCAATCCATTAGCACTTGGAACGATATGAAACAAACATTTTTGGATAGATACCTAGACTATTGTGTGCCCACCAATCACAAGGATGAGGTATTCAAAATGATACAAAAAGAAGATGAAAACTTGGAGGATTTACTTGAAAGATTTCAATACAACTTAAAAAGAGCGAAGATGAGCAACTTAGATGAGGAAAATTTGAAAGCCATTTTATTAAAAGCCATTAGAGATGAATGGATAGATATTTTAAACATGATGGGGAAGGGAGACATTTCTCAACTTCCACTTCGTGACATAGCAGAACTATGTGTCCATCTCTCAAGGTGAAAATCTAAAATGGGAAAAGGGCCTAGAGATCCTTCTCTTATCAGGGCAAACAAATCTGGAACTGGATCAGTAAGTAGGGTAGAGATTGGCAATATTCTTGATGAATTCAAAATTGATATCTTAGGGAGCCTTAGTGAAAAATTAAACACCCTTAAAATTAAAATAAGCAGAAAGCAAAAACTGATGCTTTAGCAATATTTTGTTCGAAATGTAGGAAGAAACATGCTCTAAGGGAATGTCCCCTGGATGCAAAGGTTGTAGAAACATGTATGATTTTCTCAGAGAATCATGAGACCAAGGATTGTCCTTCAATTCCTGGGCTCAAATACGTCTTTCAAGAAGATCCAAATTCAGTAGAATCCCTCTGTTTTGTTGCAAGAAGACCTTGGAAAGGGCAACAAAATCAAGGGTATAACAATCCTATGAATTTTCAACCCCCACCAAATTGTAATCCTTCGAAACAACCTTGGCCCTAACCTCAAAATCCATATCAATCATGGACACAAGGGATGCAAAATCCTTATGGGAGATTTGCTCAATTTTATCAATTTCCTCCATCTTTTCAAAATCAACAAACTCCACCACTTCCAAATCAAAATCCACAACCTTCAATGCCATTTCTTCCACAACAACCTTCTCAACAAAATCCAAATCCTCAAATCATGCTTCCGTTTCAACAAAAGACAAATCCATATCCTCTCAGCCATTGCCAAATCCTAACATAAAAACCCTTAGAATACTTACATGATAGAAGGACAACAATTTCCTACCTATATGATTGTTCCTCTCAATGATGTATAACTCAGGTCTGGTAGAGTTTTAGAAAAACCTTCTATAGATGTCCAAGAACAATATACCTCTAAGGAGGACTCTCTTAAAGTTAATAAAGGTTCTAAGGAAGCATCTCTTCAAAACTCAAATATTCAAAAAGAGAAAGAAAAGTCAACCCACACAACTCCTATATTTGAGCAACCTGTATCTTCATCCACACCTCCTTTCCCTGAAAGAATACAAATTGATAAAGGAGTGGAAAAACAAATCTTGTTGCCTAACTATGATTTTCTAGATGAATTAAAGAATGTGTATATCAAGATTCCCTTGCTACAAGCCATTAGAGAGATTCCTATTCTAGCAAAAACAATAAAGGAGTTGAGTCTCAAAAGACCAGGAAGGAAACAAAGAGATAGAAGAAGAATCCACCTGGTAGGAAAAATTGCAGATATCATGATGGGAAAAATTACCATGCAGAAGTATGTAGATCCAAGTAGTCCAATTGTCAAGACACATATAAATGGGATAGAAATTCCAAACACTTTGATTAACCTAGGAGCTGCTATCAACATTATGAGTAGACAGACTATGGAACAGCTTAAACTTCCTAATCTCCTCTTTACACCTACTTTACTGCAACTTGCAGATAGATCAATAATCAAACGAGATGGTGTATTAGAAGATATTTCAGTCTCCTTAGATTCTTGGGAATATCTAGTAGATTTCATTATTTTGACTCCCAAGAGTAATCTAGGAGGGCACCCACTTATCTTAGGAAGACCTTGGCTAGCCACAGCTGTTGTTTCATTAGTTCTACATCTGGGGATATGTACATTTCTAATGGTAATTCGACAAAGAAATTCAATTTGTATCCTATAACAAAAGTAATCATAGAAGTAGGAGACAATGAATGGGTCGATGATGAGGACATTATACAACTTGTATTTACCATTTCTAAAATCAGTGAGGATAGTCAAATTCTGAACACATTAGAAAATTTTGAGACATATTCAGAATATGACCCCACACAATTTCAGTTGGAATCTGACATTGAATATTTATCATCATGACAAATGTCTCTTTACTCTATGGAAGAGTTCAGTAGTTCTACCATTGAGATTTTTCCAGGTAAAGCATTAAATATCAACAAAAATTTGGAAAAGTCACAACAAGATGAACTAACCAAAATCTTCCAAAAACATTCTACTACATTTCCATGGGAGTATACTGATATGAAAGGTATTGATCCTAAGACTTGCATCCATCATATCTATATTAAGGAAAATAGTAGACCAATCAGAAAACCTCAGAGAAGGATTAATCCAAATCTTAGGGAGATAGTGAAAGAAGAGCTCCAAAAACTACTCAAGGTAACTTAATTTATCCAATTTCATATAGCCGATGGGTTTCTCCTTTGGTTATAGTACCTAAAAGGAATGGTAAATGGAGGGTATGCATTGATTACAGGAAATTGAATAAAGCAACTTTGAAGCATCACTTTCCTTTGCCTTTTATCGATCAAGTATTAGATACATTGGCAGGGAAAAAGTACTTTTCATTTCTGGATGGTTTTAGTGGTCATAATCAAATTCAGATAGCACTTGAGTATCATGATAAGACCACATTTACCTATCCATGGGGAACTTTTTCCTATCGAGTGCTTCCT
Organism: Pinus taeda; assembly: GCA_000404065.3. Lineage (NCBI taxonomy): Eukaryota > Viridiplantae > Streptophyta > Pinopsida > Pinales > Pinaceae > Pinus > Pinus taeda. Next base: position 45,545 of record APFE030966963.1, read on the forward strand.
TTTGGGTTATGTAATGCACCCGCAACATTCCAAAGAGTAGTACTAGGAATTTTTTCTGATCTAATTCATGATTGTGTAGAGGCTTATATGGATGAATTTACAGTTTATGGTGACTCATTTGAAGAAGCAATAGAAAATTTGGAAAAAGTACTTGTACGATGTAAAGAAACAAACCTTTCATTAAGTGATGAAAAATACTTTATTATGTTTACTGAAGGTATTGTTTTAGGAAATCATATTTCAGGAGATGGGATTAAAGTTGATAGATCAAAAGTTGAAGTCATCTCCAAGTTGCCTATTCCAAATTGTCAAAGAGATCTTAGAAGTTTTCTAGGATTTACTGGATACTATAGAAGATTTATAGAAAACTTCACTAAAATAGCATCTCCACTCCTCAAACTACTTACAAAATACTGTGAATTCAAATGGGATCCTGATTTTCAAGCAGCATTTGAAACTTTGAAGACAAGAATATCTGAAGCACCTATTTTGAGAGGACTAAATTGGAAAATCCCTTTCCATATTTCTATAGATGCTTCAGATACAGCTCTAAGAGCTGTGTTGGGTCAAAAATATTTAGTCCCTTATGCCATTTACTGTACCAGTAAAAATTTGACTCCCACTGAGTTGAACTATACTGTAACTGAAAAAGAGTTCTTAGTTGTTGTTCATGCAATCAATAAGTTCAGACATTATATAACAGGCTATGAAACTTTTATTCATACTAGTCATTCTGCAATTATATATCTAATGAACAAACATATTACTAATGGCAGAGTTACAAGACGGCTCCTACTTTTGTAGGAATTCAACATTACTGTGTTGGATAGACCAAGGAAACAAAATATAATAGCCGATTTCTTGACTAGGATTTAGAATACTAAAGAAGATTCTCCTTAGAGGATAAGTTTCCCGATGAATATTTATTTGCAGTAACTACTAAGACCCCTTGGTATGCAGATATTGCTAACTATTTGGTTACAGGGAAACCACCTCCACATCTATTTCCTAGTGAAAGAAGAAATATTATTTAGGAGAGTTCCAAATATTCATGGATTTCTGACGAATTGTTTAAAACAGGGCCAAATCTTGTGATCAGAAGATGTGTTAGGGAAGACAAAATGCTTGACATCCTCAAGGCATATCATGATGAACCATGCGATAGACACCTTGCTAACAAAAGGACAACCTATAAAATCCTCTCTTTGGAATATTTTTGGCCTTCTCTCTTTAAAGATGTAACAATATGTCAAAAGGTGCGACAGCTGCCAAAGAGTAGGGAAACCTACCCTTTCAAATGAAATGCCATTGCAACCACAGTTACTTATCGAACCCTTTGAAAAATGGGATTTAGATTTCATTGACCTATTAATTCACCATCTAAGAAAAATAAGTATATATTGGTATGTACTGATTATGTCACTAAATGGGTAGAAGCGAAAGCGTTAGTTTCTGCTACTGAAAATTCAGTTGTTAATTTTCATTATGAGGATATTTTTACTCACTTTGGTGTTCCAAGAGAAATTGTGACAGATCAGGGAAGTCAATTCACATCTAACTTGGTAGAGAAGCTTATGGAAGAATACAAAATCAAGCACAAAATATCTACTCCTTACCTCCCGCAAGAAAATGGTCAAGTGGAGTCTACAAACAAAGTTCTTGAAAGTATCATCACAAAAAATGTTCATCTACATAGAAGAGATTGGGCAGAAAGGCTTCCTGAAGCCTTGTGGGCCTACATAACTACATGGAGAAATACAACAGGACATTCTCCCTATGAATTTGTTTATGGGACAAAAGTCTTGTTCCCCATTGAGTTCCAAGTCAAAACCTTCAATATGGCAGTTCAGTTGGGGATAGATCTATCAGAAGCCCAAAAGCGTAGAATGGAGCAGTGGAATGAGCTAGATGAGATCAGAGAAGAGGAAATCCTAAGAACTAATCTAGTTCAATATCAAAGAGCTAAGTGGCATGACAAATACATGAAAGATAAAAAGTTTCAAGAAGGAGACTGGGCATTGCTATTTGATTCCAAGTTTAAAGACTTCAAAGGCAAATTTCAAACTCATTGGCTTGGGCCATATGAGATTGACAAAGTCTTTAGCAATGGAGCAGTAAGAATCAAAACCATTGATGAACATCAAACCCCTCTTATTGTGAATGTCCATCGATTAAAGATTTATCATAAGCCGCTCTGGAAAGAGGAATTTGTCAAAATCATCCAAGATAGTTCTGCAATATGGCCGGTGAAGAAGAATCCTTCTTCCCCACCAGCCTAGCTTTTGTTCTTTTTTTATTCTCCAATAAAAAAATAATAATAATAATGTATAAGCCTGAAAACCAATCACTGGTTGGCATTCTTATACAAAAAATATAGGGCGAAAATCAGGAACTCCTGACGCCCTATATTTTCCAAAAAAAAAAATCTCTCTCTTTCTCATTTTTCATTCCACTCAATCTCATTTCCATTCCACTCCATCTCATTTCCATTCCACACCACTTCATTTCATTCAACTCCATTTCATTCATTTAATTCCTGTAATAAAACATTTTATGACCATTTTCATCCATTCAGTCATCGTTTATCCACCTCATTCAGTTATAAGATTGTTGAGTCAGTTTCTGCAGCTAGAGTCAGTTTCTGCAGCTACTCACTGATTCCGCAGCTAGTTGTGTTTCTGTAGCTAGCATCCTGTCATTTAACATTGGCAGTTAGATAATAGGCAAACATAATAAAAATCAAATTCAGGTATGATCGAGGACATAGTATGAAGACATGGGGCACCTAAAGGCATCAACAAGACAGCTGATCAAAGGTTATGGACAACAAGTGGAAAAGATTCCAAGGTATGAGTAAAAACTTATTTCAAATGGCATTCAAAACACATTTTTGCATAGTTATTAAATCACAAAGCTCCACTATATGCAATGATTAGCGTGATAGCCTCCATAACCATTTCATTCCACGACATTCCTCCATGAATCATACATTTATTTTTCCAATGGCCTCATGATTAATTCTCGGATCTAACTCAAAGTTTGGATGCATTTTCACACTCCACTTGTAATTATGAGACGTGGTTGATTTGATTACGATCCTCCTCCACATCATAGATTCCGCAGCCATTTCATTAATTTTCTTATGTCTACTCCACAACCGTCCATTTTAAAAATTTTGTCATCACTCCCCTACAGTTTTATTGAAGCCACGACTACATTACCACCTTGTTCACATAACACTCCGCTCTATTCTGTGAATTCACCTCAGCTGCCTGTCCTCTGCTTTCCTCTTACAGTCACCGATTTTCTCCATAAATCTTGTTCATTCCCGCTAGTCTAGCTGTCTCACCTCCGCTAAACCCTTCTCACACAGACAAATTATAGAACAAAAGGAAAGAATGGGTCAGTTGTTAAGGGCAGAACCAGAGGGACCCAAATTTATGGAAGGATACCCGCAAGTCAACAACATATTGAAAAAGGAAAAATGGCTTCGGTTTATTCAAAAGTTTAAAGGCTACAATAAGGAGGTTAAAAAAGCTTTTGCGAGGTCTTTCAATGGCCTGGAGATGGAAATTGGGGACCTCAAGTTTACAGTTATAGAAGCATCCATAGCAGCTGCTACAGAACTCCCTCAAGAAGGTGAACGTTGGTTCAAGAACAAGAGCATTGGCGAGGAAGCTTGGAGAGTGATCCTACGTAACCCAAGTATGGATGTGACTATATTCAAAAGAGGAATTCATGTTCATGCCTTAGAAGAGAAATGGGCCATTTCACTGTTGGTTATTCAAAAGTTCATTACGTGTGAGGGCAGTTTTGGAGCAATGTATATGTATCATACTCGACTGTTGATGAAATTTTTAGAGAATCAAACGCTAAATCTATCTTACTTTTTATTGTAGATCTTGAAAAAGATGGCTACAACCATCCAAAAGGATGTAGAGGATATAGAACCCACTTATATAATCATGGGTTGGTGAAGATTTTAATTGAAGACCAATTGAGGAAAAAAAGGGATACCTGGGAATGATTTTAGTGAGAAATTACTTTCAAGAGCCACCTAAAGTGCCTGAGAGTAGTACAGTAAGTAGGGGTAGGAAAAGGGAAACTAGTATAAGAATTCAAAACCCTCCTAGTAGTAGAACCAAAGAAGTTGATCAAGGACAAAAGCTAGAAAGAACCAAGGATAAAAAGCAAATGAGTTTGAAAGGGAAAAGAAGCGTAGAGGATGTTTACCAATCACCAAAACCTTCTTTAGAAGAGGACCACAAGCCACTATCTGAAAATCTAACTCACCTCCAAGGACAATCAATTGCAGCGAGGGAGAAAGAAAAAGGAAAACAAAGTATTGAGGAAGAGGGCACTAGCCCACAACATTTAAGAAGAAGCATCAGACTTAAGGGAAACTGGAGGAAAACACAAACAAAAGGACCCCATTTTATTGATTTGAGAGAGGAAACACTAAAATAACCTCCAGCTGGCCATAGCTCACCTCATTCTCAGTGAAACATTGAAACTAGTCCTGAAGATGTTAACATAAGTCCTTCTCGGCCAGACTTCAAAATCAGTCAAGACTTTGGGGTCAGCCCAAGGAAAACTTCACCCGAGATAGACCCGAATCAACAAGAGATGTATGATGACATAGAATCCTTGGAAAAGAGAGCCACAAGTCCAAGCACCTCATCCATCCAGCCTCATCCAGCATAAGACGCTCAAATCTAGTCATTGAAAGAGGAATTTTTTGAGTTAGAGGTCCTCAATAGACATATTGAACATGAAAATGAGGCACTAAAGGAGCAGAGCAGACTAGATAAGATCATTCATGATAATACCATGCTACATCTTGGGCTCTGGCAGAAAAAGAACAAGAACTTGAAGAAAAATTACAAGAAGATAAGTAGAGCACTCATCAATCTCAAATTAAAAAGATTGATGAAGAAGCCTAGGATGTTAGAAGCACCAAGAAAGAGAAGAAGGGAGCTGGATGTATTGGCAGAAGATTCATAACATATGATTTGAAGGGGGGATAGTCAAAATTTTGGTTGCATGAGGACATGCAACGCCTTCACAGTGGGTGTATGTTGAGCCTCAAACTTGCATCTTTCCTACACCTTTTTCTAGCTTCTTTCCATTCACCTGAGCCTCTTAAGCCATCAATATCATTGCATACTAGTTATAAAAGAGCATTTAAAGTGGTTCCTTGACTATGTCTTTGTGTTGCTGTTTGAACTAGATTTTTGCTTATGAGCTGTGGAATCTTTTCACTTTCCGCAGCTGGGTCAACTTTCCACAACTGTTTTTGTTAAAGTCTACATTGCAGGTATCGTCAGGGAGATTGAGCCACATGGGCAAGTTGGAAATGATGTGGACATGGTTCGTGTCCCATTGGTCTAGCTGGATTCGTCAAAGGAGGCCGTAGTCAATGGGGGTCAAGCGGTGGTCAAACAGAAGAAGTCCTATAGCAACAGGACTCCATTTAAAGCACCTGAAGACTTCCATGATCGTTTCTAGACTTCTAGAGGGATGTTGATACCTGTACGCTACCCATAACGTAAATCCAGCAAGTCGCTTTCATTAGATTGCATCATCTCGGCGGCCATGATGCTAGATCCATGGATGTTGTCGTTCACGTGTCCTCTGTCAGCACAGTTTTTAGGAAATCAGTTATGTAGCCTTCCATTATAAATAATGCATCTCCATGTGCATAATAGTTAGTCTTTGAATGTATTGTTGATTGTTAATGAGCCCAATGTGCTGTGACATTGTTTCGTCATTATGACTGCATTTTGAATATATGAGAATACTCTGTTTCTGAGCATAATTCGTGGTTGATAGTTGTTGTCCGAGGTTGTGTAGCGGGCCCCTGCACATGTCGAGGTTTCGTTTATTGCTTTATAGATTCATGTTGTGATTTTACGTTCATTATGCCATAATTATTCACTTGTATATATTGCATTTCACATGGTACTAACGTTTTATTTTTGTCCATAATTTTACATGCTTTCCATTGTTGTTAATGCTGATCAGTGTATTTGTTCGAGATTACAGTAGGCAGCCCATGCATTTGCAAATAGTTTTACAATGACTAATGACATGGAATCAGTTTTATCTTTCTGCTGACTTACATCTCTTAGTTTTTAATTCCATCTTTATTTTGTTTATTTTATGTTTTTTCATTGGCTTTATTAGTTGGCTTAGATATTAAATTACTCATGTCATTATCAGTTACTTCCGAAAGCCATAGCAAGACTAATGGTGAGGGATTGAAGTATGAGTGTGTAATTTGATATTAGTTTATTTTTCTGCAAATTAGATATTAGATTTATCAAGTTGTTTATGATTACCTCCGAAAGCCATAGCGAAACTAACTAGCGAGGGGTCAGAATATGAGTTGATGTAATTTGATTTTAGATTTAATTTTCTTACAAATTTTGGATTTATTTGAGTACAGTTTCTTTTGTATTTAGACAGCAGCAAGGATAATGGTTTCATGATCAATAGTACACTCTTTTTTTGACTAGTATAGTGGCACATTTTCATTTTATTTTAGGAATTAATTTTATCATTTCATGTTTTAAACCCCTTTTGAAGTTTGAAGTTTTGGAAATCATTATAAAGGACATCATTGCCTTTAACATTTATATCCATACTTGTCTTTTAGAATTTCCATCTCACATTAGGAAATCAACAGAGATAAATCCAAAAACAAAATAAAAAAACCAAAAACGACAAAAAGTAAGAGATGGGTTATCTTGCACATATAGTGCGCCACACTTCCACAATTTACGACTCCTGGATTGAAAAATTAATGTAGCAATTAGGAAACACTAAATTGACCAAACAATATGCAAGGTATCTATTTGCATGACAACAGTCTGCAACATCTCACTCTTGAAATCTTCCAGCATGTTTCCAAATTCACCTTTAAGAGATGAACTGGATGAGGGGGTAATGGCTGTGGGTTGGCTCCCCCTACCTCTCTTTCTGGCTGCCCTAGAATGGTTCCTAAACACAATATTGATGTCTTCATAAGGTAGTTGGTAGATGTCTCCCCTAGCCAATAAATGGAGGGTGTCTAGAAGGTCTTCCAGAATTCCTTTGATCAGGACCAACTTCAGAGATTCGGGGTCAAGTGTGTACCTAGCCCTTTTATAACTGAGCTGGAATCTCTCTTCATAATCCTCCAGGGGTTCATCACTTCCCATGGTCATTCAGAAGATTTATTCCTTGGTATCTTTTCACTTACAATAGTCTCGATATTTTTTATTAAAGTTTTGCTACATCTGAGCCCAACTTGTGATGTTGTTTCTAGGTAACCCCATGAACCAAGGCAATGCTACATCCTTGAGGGTAGAAAGAAACAGTTTCAACTTCTGCTCATCTTCTGCATAGTCATAGGTTTGACAGATAACAACAAACTCAAATAGGAAGGTGTCAGGATCTTCTGTAGTTAATCCATGGAAGTGAGGTAGGGCTAAAGGGTTTATGTTCTTCATTTTAGTGTCCCCATTGGTGTCTCAGATGGGAAATGTACCCTCTACTCTTTCTCCATTCCCCCTAGTATTTTTGTTTTCAGCCATTGTCTTAGGGGGGATGCTTTCTTCCTCTTCTTCTCCTATAGGTTCTTCAAATATCTCAGTATGCTCACATAAAGGTTCTTCTGGATCACTGCCACCGAAGAAGAGAGAAGAGTGGCTTTGTGATGTGGTGGGGGTTTTGGGTAAGATTTTTCCTGAATTATCTCTATTCCTACGAGGCATGAAAGGAAATCTTTTTTAGTGATTTTTGTTTTTTTTCTTGTACCTACAAAATTGAAATTGATTGAACAAGAAAATTGCAACTACTGAAATGAACTTGCTGAAAGGAAATTCTAGAATTGAATTGAAAGCAAGGAAATGACTAATCTAGAATGAAAATTGTAGAATTGAAAGGTCTAATCTACTTTTGCTGAAATAGAAATTGCGGAATTAAAAGGACTAATCTACTTCTGCTGAAATGGAAATGTAGAATTGAAAGGACTAATCTACATTTGCTGAAATGGAAATTGCAAAATTGAAATGAAAGCAAGGAAATGCAGAAATTGAAAGAAATACTACTCTACTTTTGCTTAAATGAACTACTTGGCAGAATGTTGCAGTAGAAAATAGAAGAAAAGCAGTGGTAACAAAATACTCTGACACTTCAATGACAACGATGCCAAAAATTGGTGAGAACTTGTATTGCAACAAGAACGCTGCAACTCCCGGAGCTTCCTACTTTACTTTTATCAACCCAGTAGTTCGTAACAAACTTGGAAGCGACGGTGTTGTATGCACAAGTACTAGCTCTTACTGCAGGCTGTCACTTGGTCAGCTGGCACAAGATCACTAGGGGATTAAGCCAACTTCTATGAAGTCTCAGAAGAAGCTTTTAGTTGTGATGAAAGAAAGCTAACTCTAAAGAGGCTATTCTACTTATAGAAAGAGAAAGAAGATTGGAGTGTAAAGCAAACCCTAGCAAACCCTAATTCTTCCAACTAACACTACTTTTACAGAAAAAGAGATGAAAACTTATAGAATGAGTGCCATTGTATACTGAGAAAGTAAATTACATCTATTCAAGCTACTTCTGGAAGGAAGTGAAAAAAAAACATCTTTTTGGGTTTTTGTGTGTTTTATGTGAAATTGTTATGCTTGTAATTTATTTGTTTGTGGTTGTGGCAGAGACTTGGTGGTGATGGAAGGTGACCTTGGGGTTTGTAGTGGTGTAGGAAGGTGTGCGAGAGTCCTAAGAAGCCTTTGGTAACATTCTGTAGACTTTCTCTGCAATTGGCTTTCAAAAAGTTACTTTCAGGAAATTCTACACGCAACTGTAAGGGATCTATAGGAGGATGTACAAGAGGATATATAGGAGGATGCCGAGAGCTATTTTTAGAGGTTTTATAGGTGGAAAAATGGTCGGAAAGGGTAGCTGAATATGAGAGGGACGTTTCAAGGTGTCTAAAGCTCATCAAGGACGATTAGGAAAGAAGATGATGGTTGGATTTGTTCAAGAGACAAGAGGAAAGTTTATGAGAGAAATATAGAAATTACGGCAGATTCGTGAAGGGACGTGAATGACTTGTGAAACTTGTGAGAAAAGAGATGATGATGGCTACTTTATTGATGTATTATGAGCAGAGGTGTGTTGTAAGAGAGCTGTAAGACAAAATACTGAAATTGAGCAAGAAAAGAACTAGTTGTACCAAAAGAACAGAACTATCTCTTATGTTAACCTAAATTCTGAGCTAGAAGAATAAAATGTTAAAAAATACTATATGAACAGGAAATCATGGAAACAGATTTATTTTAGAAATAGAAATGAACATGGCGAAATGGATCTGAAGAAAAACATTAACCTTTGAATCACTATAACACTAGAAATTGCATGGGGGAAGCAAAACTATGTTTTTAGTGGCAACAAAAGTGCCTTGATCTTAGCTCATTACCCAAAAGGGAGGAAAGCAGATCAAGGCTCTATTGGTGGGCTTTTCGGATCTTTTCTTATCTCTATTTAACCTACTTCAACAATTGAAATGGAAATAGCTATGTAAACCAACAAAAGCAACCTATTGTAACCAAGGCAAAATGAATCTATCTAACAAAAATTAATTCATGAACTGAAGCAAAAACATATAAGTACAAAACAAGAGGTTTTGGGAAGCTTGGGTTGGGCCCTAACCCAAGAGCTTTGGCTCTCTGAAAGAAATCAATTTTGGCTTAGAAAATATTTCATCTCCATTATCAAAATAATAGTCACATTACATAAAACGATTCACAAAAGTAAGTTCGAAATGAGCTAAGCAAGAGCTGCAACAAAAGTGAGAAAATTTGACTAACATACAACTAAACTACTAAACACCTAAGCCCTCCTATTTATACAACTGGAGCCTCCAACAACTCTCATAAAATAAGGGAGCCTCGGCTCCCAAGACTAGAGATAGACAACAATTCTTCTTCACTTGCTCGGCTGCCCCTTTGATGCATCAATGTGGCTGCTTGACCTCCGAGTTTTCTCAAGGAGGATTCAAGGTAAGGAGTCATAAATTAGGGGGACACCCTCCTACAAATCCTCTCCCCTGTTTTCCTCGAATATTGGCTGCCAAATGCTCATTAATCCTTTGACTTTGTTCCAAAATTGACCATAAATCTGCATAAAGCACACATCAGACTTCATGGCATAATGACTAACCCAATTCAGTCTATTAGCATAAATATAATCAAAACATGCAATAAAATAATCGGAATGGGGGATTAAGTTAGGTTAGAATGCCAAATGAGCCCATATAATTACCCATTTCTGGGACTCATCAAGAAGGAGCATCATCAGATCCCTTTCCTTTATCAGGAGCTTTAGATTTACAGTCCCTTTTATAGTGCCCCTCCTTTCTACATTTCCACCACACCACCTTTATAAGTTTTCCTAGATATTTAGATCTCCCTCTACATTTATATCTCCCACTCGATGACTTATTTTTTTTTCTATTCTGGGAGCATCCTTATACAAACAAGGCATCATCATTCTGGCTCTCCATATTTTTCCATCTCATATCCTCCATCAGCAAGGATGAATCTGGTAGGGAACACAACAAATTGATGCACTTATCTTCATCTAAAATTTTAATATCAATAGATAATAACTAACTTACCACTGTATAAATGTGTTTAGATGCTCTGTCACCGATTCTCCATCTTTCATCCTCGGGTTATACAACTTTTTCCCTAGGAACATTCTATTCACCAGAGACCTATATTGGTACAAAGTCCCTAGCTTGTCCCACAAAGCCTTCACCATAGCTTCCCCTGATACATTCAACAATACTGAATCTGAGACACACAATCGTATTGTGCTCTTAGCCTTCTGATCCAACTTCTTCCATTCTTCATCAAACACTGTTGTTGGTTTAATACCTGGATCTATGACAATCCACTGATATTTATCCACCAACAAATCCTCCATCTTGAGTTTCCACAACTCAAAAGTTTGACCATTAAATTCCGCGATCTCTATCTTTCCACTGCTGGCCATATTCTTTCACCACCAGAATTGATCTCGTAGATCTCACATTGAACAGGATCTACCACAGGCCCAAGCGAAACCCCTCAGGAACAAAGGCATCTCCTTGAAGCCAAAACTACTCTGATACCAAATCTAGGTTTTAACCCCATACAAAACTTACTTGCATACAAATTCTAAAACATAGAAAATAAACAATGCAAGAGAATAACACATAAAACACTTATACACAGAGATTTTCCCCTGGATCCCAAAACCAAGACTACCAGGTTGATTTTTGATTATATTCCTTTCAATGTTACAATACATACTTATACATGCTGAAGCATCCAATACCATGGATAGAAATCCATCGTGTCCAAAACCATGGACTGAAAACCATCATGTTCAAAACCATGTGCGAAAATCATGCAGAAAACCATAGGTGGGTCCGCACAACCTAACATAGCATCCAAAACCAAAATTTTTCAAGGCGCTGCCCCAGTCCCCATAGAGTTGTTACGTATACCCCTCAAACCCCCTGTGACCCCCCCTACTACACAATCGGCGGAACAAAGTGGGGTCTCTGCCCCCCTTCTAACCCCTAGTTAACTACGTGGGCTAGTCGTGGAAAGAATATAACACAACCCAACAAAAGGGATACATGATTAGTAAAAATATCAAAATTATAAATACATATAGAAATCCTTCTGATATTCACCTTCAACTTTAACCTTTCCAATTACTTCGCTTTTTCTGATTCCATAAACATTTCGATGACATGACTTGAGGGATATAGTGTTACGCCTTTTAGGTAGGCATCATAAATGCCCGTGCTTTTAGTATGGAGTAATAGATTTCCTGAGTTTTCATGGACACCTCACTTGGAACTCCATTCATTAGGTTAGATTGGTTGTAAGCTTCAAAATGATTTGAAGAAGGAATCATTTCCATCAAAAGTCATCATGTTATTTGAATGCATAATGGTCAATCATCTAGGACAAGTGGTGACAAAATCCATGTTTTGTTAAAGGGAGTATGAATGTTTCAAAGAGGAAACAACTCTTCACAAAGAGACATGCCAGAGTCCAAGAGAATCATCAGCTCTCTTATCTCACTTGGCTTTCTTTGAGGCATCCAAAGGTGCAATTTTTGTACCCAAAGTGATCCTAAAAATTCCCAAATGTCTAAATAAGCATTCGACAAGTAATAATAAACACTGATTAGGTGAGCTACATTCATATTATCCATCACGAATAAAAGAAATCAAATTACTATAAATACAAAACCTGATTGCACCAATGTAAAGTGCATGAAAAATGCACACTTTAAATAAATGATATTACAAAATGTGCTTGTATCGCTAAATACTTGCATTTCCAAAGGTCTAGAAATGAGGATTAGAAGGGTTTTCCTTAGAAAACTGAGCACTGAGTGGTAGCAAGCACCAGACAATGAAATTTCTAGAAACTAACTGCACCACTTCATAGACAATGAAAGAACACTCTGCAAAAAAATGCACCTGAAGTGGACTTTGCATGTTTGAAATCACTGTAAATAATTGAAAGTTCAATGAAAGGGGTTCTTCAAAATGCTGATGTGGTAGATCATAGATGAAATAGTAGCACATGGCAACGACTCATAGCAGAGTGATGTGTCTTTGTCAAATCACATGCTTGCAAAAGTGGCACTAGTCTAGTGATGGCATGTGGTAGGTGACATGGCAATTGTCTTGTAATTGTTGCCATAGAAGGCAATGTTTGTACCATGTGGTAGGTAATGCAATTAGGATTTTGATGTGTTACTTTGCATGGTAGTCAGCATGCCCTTAATGTCTTCTAGTTGTTTGTAGGGCATAGTTTAGCTGGTCCCACTTTCCAAGGTGTTTGGCACCCCTATTAGCCTGGCAATACAATGTTTCCACTTGGAAAGGTGCTAGTTGTGACTGTTATCTTCAGCCATAGGTTGTCTCCATGTGGTAGGGGTGTATGGTCAAAGTGTTTGGTTTGGAAAACAAGTAGTGACCTTTAGTTTTTAGGTAAGATTAATGTTTGAAGGGGTGTGATCTCTAAGAATTACCAACTATGGGCAGTGTGATTGAAGTAACGGTTGACAGAACCACTTATAATCGGGGGTGATTGCTAACGAAATTGTTGTGTACAGGGAAGGCATTGCTACCAAGGAGGATGCTTCCAATGGCATGGATGGCTGAAAATGAGGTTGGGGGTGGGGGAGTGGTGGGGTGAGATATTTTGATAGAAAACAATACCCACAAGGAGAAATGTTGCATGACTACTACAAAGCGAACCATGTTGTGGGAGGAGCCTGGAACCAAGAAAAAAAGATTGCTAGAAAAAGGTGAGGAAATGAAGTCAAGGACTATCAGGAAGCTAGTGAGGACCTCAGGCTTTGTGAACAATAAAGGTCTGAGAGACCTAAAGCAATATTTCATTTCCAAACAATATTAGGGAACACAAAAATAAGGTATTGAGAAAACCAAAATAACTATGCAATTGCAAGAATAATACAGAAACAAATCTTTATAAAATCAAATTTTGTTAATAGTACCATTTTAAATGGATGCACATGAGGTAAATCTCTATATTTTAGGCAAACAAAGACTTTTTGATGATGTTAAAGACATATATGGCTTAAAGGACTACTTTGGATGCAATGGAACAATCAAAATTCCACGATTCACTGATTTTGCAGAAAATGGGGAGTAGGATTGGATATTTAAGAAAAATTAATAGGAGCTCAATAGGTTTGATTCTAGAATGGAAATAATTCTTCTAAATCTTATTGAATACTCAACAACTACCACGTCTTATCATAAAAATAGAAAACAATACTTCACAAGGAGAAGCGAGCACATTGCAGCTATTGTAAGCCAGCTCGATCTTTGAACAGAAAGGATTTAAACTCACAAGCAATTTTATGCCATGATGAAATCAATATTTGTGCAATCATAGGAATTAGCACTAAAAACAAATAGGTCTTTTGTCATCAGAGGAAGTTTTACATGGTATAACCCTCTGAGAGGGAAATATCCAGAAAACAATTAAGCCATTCATATATAAATCTATAAGCCATTCTTAACCTATAATTCTAGTTTTTCATCTATAAATCAAAAGGCTTCTGTATTAATTAGGTAACTAGTTTGGTTTATCTGAAGAATGCCCGGTGTTAATTAACCACAAGGGTTTTTGTAATTTCCATGTCCATGTAAGAATTGAACTTTTTGTAATATTTTTGCATGATAACATGGTTTGACATGCAAGAAATATTTATTTCAAGTGGCTCCAGGAACGCTCATAACCTGCAAAATCAACTCTTAACTTCTTGTAGCTTTGGATAACAAGTCATGTTTTGATCTAAATTTTCTTATGCTATTTTTCTGCAGATATGCTAATGAAAGTGGAGCAAGCAATGATGTGTATGAATATGTAAGTAATAGTTGCAATTTCTGAGGTAACTCATATTATACTTTTCTGAATTGGTGATTTCATCAATCATTATTGGCCTAAAAGAATTTTCAAAACATATGTTCTTCATATCAAATAAATTGGCAAATTTAAGGAAACAAAACGTACTGACAATATGTCAACATCAGATCTTATAATGCGCATGCTGAAAGAATACAATGAATATGTAATGCACAACTTGGCTCCAGGTTACATAAGGAGGGACCCTTCAGTCAGCTATGTGAAGGTCAGTTTACTCCTGCAACGTAAAAGTAGTTAGATTTTCAAGGTCTCAAAACTTCACAAATAATATTTTTGATCAGTTGTTCATTGGTAAATTTTATAGCTTCCCAACCTCAATACTATGTAGGTCCTTAAATTTTTACATCTATCACAATTTGTCTATGTTTTGCAACTTTGAACTTTTCAAATTCAAAAAGTTCAAAGTTAAAAAAACACAAAGAAATTGAGATAGATGTAAAGATTGAATTACCTACTTATTACTGAGTTTGTGAAGTTATAAAATTTACCAATTAAAAATTGATTAGAAATATCATATGTGAAGTTCGGAGACCTTATAAAGTGCTATGAACTTTTGAAATTCAAATTAGCCAAAGACTTCTTGATGAGGTTAATATTATCAATATTTATTGAACATGCTAAAGTGTATCTCTTAGGTATCATTGATCATGATTATCCAATAGAAAGAGGTCTAATATGCACTACTTAATGGGAAAGACAATTAAGAATGCAAGCTAAATTTCTTTTCTGCACCAAATTTCAATTTTCTCTTCAACTTTCTTCATTTATGTCCCACATTGATATGTGATGTAGTTTTTTTATGCTTGATAGTGTTATAATATAATATATTACCATGCCCTCCTCTTCATTTTTGTTCTTCCTCAAGTTATCTTCATTATCTCTCTCTGTGACTATATTAAACTATTTATTTGTTCAGTTTTTGTATGCTTTGTAACAAGGACATTTGTGCTCTGAGCTTCCAATCATTAGTTTTATCATGAATCTCCAAATAATTCCAGAACACTTCTTTTGTGGTCGTTTCCCTAAATACAAATGGCGCCTTTTGTTACTTATAAATGATTTTTACAGTGTTTATGGCAACATGGCATGGTTTTCGCAAATTATGAGAGATTGTATAATGGGTGGTTTTCCTATATGAGTAACAATTAATTGGTCTCTAAAGGCATTTTCCAAGAAATGCATACTAAATTGTTTCTAATGTTGAGCATGTGATATATTTTGTGCTTAAAATTACTTGTGCCTTCGGGAAAGAAATTATGGGTCTATGTTTTCCATCCTACAGGATGGCATGGGTTTCCTTACAATGGCCATATAAGTTTTACAGTTATGATAATGTTATAATTGATATTGTTGTGTTATTTACAGGAAAATAAATTGAGGGTCAACATGAGCATAACTAAATTGTGTTAGAAGGTGAAGGAGAAACAAGAGCATGTAGGGAAAAAGGTATGTTGTTTGATTGGTATTTTTTCACTTGAAGTGTTTGTTTGAGTTGATCCAAATTAAGCCAATTCATTTACATGGTCATTTGATTGGATTCCTTATTTTAGCAGGCAAACCACTCTCAGAATCATTCTCTAATTTTGTTGGACTTTTGAAAGTTTTCAGTCTTATTAATGAAAAATATGTACATTTGCAGTTACATATCATTGCCACAAGAGCTGGAATACATCACAGTGAGTGGGTTGAAAATACAGATACATGGGTGGATGGTTTTCTAGAGAAGTTTAAGGAGGGGTGTTATTTAATGGTGAGCATTGTTGTTCTGATTCTAGAATCTAACAGTCTACTTGGTTATTGAGGTCAATTTGTTTAGTAGTTCAAGTGTTTATTTAGATGTGGTATTTATCATATCTTACTTGCATGAACATGAAAATTTCTTTAGCTCATTTGTTTTCGATCTAGAAGTTAGTCTATCAAAGAGCTTGTAAGCCCATGACCATGTTTTAGGGACACGGGAACATAGGATGGGTAAATGCATCCCAGGGACATGTGGAGAAATCCCCAAAATTTAAGGAAATGTCGTGGGAAAAGTCAGTGTCATCAGAAAAGGGGATACTATTCATAATAAATATTGACATTTGAGTGTAAGTTGTAACAATCACACTATTTTGTGTTCTTTTACCTCTTACAAAGGCTATTGGGAAAAGCTAATTGGGGGGAGGCACCCCCCACTTTTTTGGGGAAGTGCCCATGTGTCACCACAAATGGAAATTATCCCCATTTATTGGGAAAAATCCCATCTTGTGTCCCTCTGAGTTATCAGAACCAGACTAGAACTGGTGGAACTAGCTGGTGTAGAGCTATAAAAAGGGCCCCTTTCACCTCTAGTTACCTCACATTAATATGTCAATCTGGGATCGTCTGGTTATTTCAAAGGGTGTCTGAGTCTGAGGCTTATCATTTGCCAGAGTAATGTTTGTAGTACATCTATTTAAAAGCTACACAAGTAAATTAATGCAAGTCTACAGCTTAACTACTTCAAAAGACCAAATCACACCAATTATTGCATCAGCCAAAGGTTCGGTAGAAATAACCCATCCTTTCCATAATTGATGAGAATATATGAGAGGTCTGGGAGCCAAATAGCAGATGCTGGGCTCGCTGCAGCCTGGGATTGTTCTTAATGAATAGAAATGAAACAATAGATAAAGGAAATGGCAATGAAATAGAGCAACACATCAGCCAAGGGCTTGGTAGCAATAACACATCCCTTTCACAGCTGATGGGAGCAAATCAGAGGTCTGGGGACCAAGTAGCAGATGTTGGGGTCCACTACAGCCTATGTTTGTCCTCAAGAAACAACAAATTAGAAATCTGGAAATGGAACAACAATTTGAAATGGAATAGCAAATAAATGGAATAGCAAATAAATGGAACAACAAATAAATGGAACAACAAATAAATGGAACAACAAATAACTGGAACAACAAATAACTGGAACAACAGTTCAGAAATAGAACAACAGTCGAAATAAGCAATAACCGAATTCCTTAAGCTACAATTCTATTTAATCATTCCAATCAAAACACCAATCCTTCAATCTTATATGATGGAACAATACTATGAAACCTTAGAAACACAACATACTTAATTTGCTTCTGTTAAAACACAGATGATTGCATCTCACAATGAAGAACAGTCACATTTGATAACCATGTGAAACAGACCTTTCCAGATGACTTGTTATAATGCAAAACACAATCGTGAAGAATTCTGTAATAGAGTAACAGTGTCCTGTAGAGATTAATCAATGCTTAAAGAATTTGTAAAATAACATAGCATCAATATAAAGTTCAAGAACACGAAATGAGTTAATTACAACAGAGCATGTAATAGAATATTCTCAAAACACAACAGATTACCAGATTACGTCTATGAACAAACCACACGGAAACCACGTGTAATAATACAAGAGAAAGTGTCATCTAGGTCCGGGCCCTTAGACTCCAGGGGTACACCGCTTAAGATATATCCAGGTTCAAAGATAAAAAGTGAACAAGTCTGTATTAAAGCATGCAATAAAATTACAGGAATTCAAGTCTTCAACAGAACATAAAGATCATAGTCCCGATCCCTTAAAAGAAATTACACACCGTAGCCAACAATGCTATCCCTTTTATTGGAGAAATGGCGGAGACATCTAGATACAAAAATAGGTAAAACAACGATCCCTCAGGATCTAAGATCCTGAGGGATTCACAAAATCATTAATACTGCGTTACTTCTTCCCTCTTCTATTCCGTGCTAGTGTCTCCGCGTCCTTTCTTGGGTTGATTCGTTTTGATCTGGTTTGCTTCCGGTCTTTCGTCAAAGGGACAACAGTTGGCTCATCTTTATATTTACTTTTTGAATGGCCACCTTCCGCTTTTCCTCCCTCTTGGACATAGAAATGACGATTATCACTGCTTCTCATTAATCTCTTGTGTTTCGTTATAAACTCTTATCATTATCTAAGTTTCCCATGCAAAAGGCTTTTGAGTTTTCATGAAAATATACCAAAATGACCATCGAAACATACCTTCCTTGGTACTCCACAGCTGGTCTCACTGGTGGCACAAAATCGGAAAAGGCTGGTTCAGTATTGGATTATCCTTTTTTCACTGAATCGGCAGGTTTTGTACGTAACAGGCCAACTCTGCAAAATGAAACCAAGAACGCTCTGAATGCAATTTTTTGTTTTTTTTTTTGTTTTTTAACTAATTTATGAACGGGGAAACCTAATTCAAATGTAGGATGTATGAAACCTATTGGTTCTATACCAAACTGGTATTTTTTCACCAAAAGGGCTTGTTTTGTACAAGGCTGGCCAGTTCTGTACATTGCAACCAAGGACCCTGAGAACACAATTAAAAAATAAAAAACCAATAATTTATGAACATGACAACCTAATATTCAACCCTAAGGCCCTAATAATGCTATGGGAATAATGGTAATGTTAAATTCTTAAATTTTCAAGTTTTTATTCAAAATTTTAACATTACCATTAATTGTTTTAGGATGTTTGATAGTGGTTCCAAGTTATCAATTTAATTGAGGTTTAGATTAATAAAGCTTTAACTATTTTTAAGGTTTGAAAATGGAAGCATCAGATGGGAACTGTCATTAAACAGATGAACCAACAAGTATGTATGATTGGGCTGTTTCTAGAATAGCCTAAAATACAACTATTTTGCAATAGAAGATTTTGAATGGCTTCACTTTTTTGTCAAGTTTGTTTAAATGACTAGAAACTGCCTAAATGAAGACATAGTTTCTACTTCATGTTAAAAGCATATGACAATAACAAAATTCTAGTAGCACCTACACCGCACAGTAGACTCGGATTGGTTTCATTATTTTAGGGGTTGCATATGCTGGAAAATTTCACGCAATCCGTATTTACAAAAATCACAATAGAGGGAAGGTCCCTCTTTCTCACGTCTATGGAGGAATATTTTTTTCTTCCCACACCTAATTGTTCTATCATATATTAAGTTTTTAAACTGTTACAAAATGGCCCAGAGAGAAGGCCCCACAAAGAATTTGTTGATAGCTTGTAGGATAACAATGTTTAGCCAACGTTGTTATATTTTGTTAAGACTCAAAGAGAGGTTGGTGAAGTAATTGGAGAAAATGGTGAAGAAATTGCTAACAGATAAATTGGGTATGAAGCCATCATACTGCTAGAACTTTGATTGTCTCGACTCTCAACTCTCTCTGCTTTTTCCTCTTTGATTCAAGGTAGCAGGATAATAAAAAGACCATATTTTTCTATCATGCTGCATTTGGATTTTTTTGTGGTGACTCTTGCATGGTGATGATGGTGCTCACTCCATGTAAGAAACAATGTTGCCTCACCCATTGGAAATGAAATATTTTAACATGACCTCATAGAGTGTCAGATACTAGTCACCAAGGTATTAAAACTCTTATTGTTCTTGGGAATACCTCTCATGAAGCCCCATTGACTTGGCTACTAAGAAGAATCCCTCTCACAGGGACTAGATGCTTGTTTTAACACTGTGTGGTTTGTAATTGACTGGCCCTTGGAGGGAATATCTTGATTTTTAACCTAATTGTATTTCTTTTTTGGAGTTTACATATTTTTTATTTGCATTTTTTTTTTAAGGTTTTCCAATCTAATTACCATTTTATGGTTAATCTGTTTGGAATGTGAAGTCTGCAACACAACCTTAGATAGCTCTTGGTCTACAACATGCCTTATTCCACCACAATTTTCATGGACTCACATGAACCCACCAAGGTCTGCCTTTCCCGAGTTCATTAGTTCTTTTTGTTGACTGTAAATATTTATAATTTATTCATTTACCCTTTTCAGAACTAATTCATTTGATGAAATGAAATGGTTCCAAATGCCAGAAAACAATTAGGAGATAAACTAATATTTAATTTCACTAAGATCTTGCCTCAGAACGTGAAAAGCATTCAAATTAGAGACACTAACAAATAGGACCTACATAGTTTAACAGAATTCCACTTCAATAGAGTATTTGTTTAGGCTGGTGAATATTACTGATACTTAAAATGACAACTATAACACTTTATGCCAAAATATTCAAGTTTTTAAGGATTTTATATAAAGTTTCTATAACATTTTGGAAATTATTTAAGAAATAAAAAATTATGCTAGAGAGTATGTGTGAACCATTTTTGTTAAAAAATGGACACTTGCAAATCAATTTTTGGGAAGAAAATAAAATTATAAATAACCCTAAAATATTCCATCTATTTTAGGAATGTGAATTTGTATTTTTTACTATTGTTTAGATTGATAAAAAAATGTTATTGGGAAAGTTGCAGATGTAATTTTTTCTGTGCAAGAATTTTTTTGGTTGAAAGTGAAAAGATTTACATTATACTTTTAATGGTTTCCTCTCTTGTAGGCCTGTGTTGATGGGGACAACACAACAAGATCATTTTTACTAGTGACATCATCAGTTGACAAGATGGTATTGAAAACAGCCAATCCATGTACATACTGACCTGAAAGTTGTTGGTGTTGTTACTTGGGTTGGACTCTCATCACTTGAGATTCAAATGATGATATCTCAACCACCTGAAGGTATTTATATCATAATATCTTACTCTTTGGTGTTCCTATTGAAACTAAATCTAAATCAAATCTATATTGAATCCATTTTGTAAAATCAAGTAGCATTCATTATGTATCATGGCGTCTAGGTTGCCTTCTTGACCTAGATATTCACTTCTCTAGGAGTAATGATAGTCGCATGTAAGTAAAAGCTAATATGATGACAATGTCTCAAAAAAGTGTTATAGATATGAGCCAAATAAGAGATAATAACACTTTTTAGACCACTAAAAACAAATAGAAAGTGGAGCAAATTGACAACCTTCAAAGCTAAATTGTATATATGGAGAGGAGATGCTTTACAAACATCTCATAACTATTAGTAATTTCCAAAGTTTTTTACTTCTCCAGGGATTGTTAATATATAATGGAGGACAATGAAAAGCTGACATCGATGAAAATGGAGTCTTAAAGCCGATCTAATTGAATTCCTATCCCAAATCAAACAAGGAAATCTAGTGAATGAACCCTTGACAAAGAATTAGAGTTAGATTTGTGCTATAATTGAGGTCAAAATTTTTTCTCTAGCTAGATGGTGCAAGTCTGGGCAAGGTAGCGTCAAACAACAACTGTTGTAGAATCAAGTTTGTAGTTTCAGTGTGCTACAGCTACCGAAGCTGCACCTACACACAAAGTTAGTGAAAGTTGTGGAACGACTATCAAAATCATTAAAGCATTGTAGGCAAACAGAAAATAAGATAGGAAAATGAACAAAAATCAAACTTCATCCAAACAGCAGGGTTGAATTTTCATGTTACATCTTGGACTAGGGGTCTTAGTCTCCCTCATACATGTATAATGCAACCCATGATTTCTTTGGCTGCAATTTGGTCCTGGACTCCTTCATATCAAACTCAACATAGATCACACATCTTATCTTTCTACAAGTCTTAGGAGTTGAACTCTCTTTCTGAACAAGGAATTTTTTAGGCTCCATTCTAGGCAATAATAGAATTTATATGCTCTTGATTTTTGTAGTTAAAAAATGTTGTTCTTTCACTACCAGAGAGGTTTGGTGAGGCTGAGTGAATTGTAAGATACTCTGAGTTTTGCATTATGAATGAAAAATTAGAATAGTTATTCGGACATTTTGTTTTTACATTTGAATTTTCTATAATCCCTCACCGGAAAACTAAGTTTGCAAAGCCTACATTTAAGGTTTTATATTCTCTGATATCTAGTAGAATTGCTTTATGTTTTTCAAATATAGATTAAAAGCTTTGTGAATTGTTTTCTTGTATGGCCATTAGTAGAAACCCTCCTCTCTTGACATCAACCCTTGCAAGTACCCCTTTATTTAAAAATGCTACTCTTATGAATATAGATTAAAAGGAAGCATGGGCTTGCAACACCCAAACACCAAAAACCCATCCACCTTTCTCAAGACCTACTTGTATGCCAAGTCTTACGCTTTTGTTTTTAATAAATCATTTTACATACTCTTGTTTTTTTGCGCAGTTATAATCCTACTCCTTGTCTTAAAAGTTACCCTGATATTGAGGTCATATTATCCATGGATTTGCTTCTCCATGATTTGTATCATACTGTTTATTACTCTATCATGTAACTCATGGTCAGAATTTTGTGTATTTTATTTTGAGAGACACACTATTTTTCCAATTTGCATACATGGAATTAACTTTTGTCAACTCTATTTCCAAATTTCCACAGTAGGATGGTTTATCTTTAGATGGTGACAAATGGCATTGGGTGGTTTGAATTATGGTTTCAGTTACATTTGTGAAGTTATTCCTCGTAATGTATTATCGAAGTTTTACTAATGAGATTGTGAAGGGATATGCTCAAGATCATTTCTTTGATGTGATCACCAACACAATTGGTCTAATTGCTACTATTCTTGCAAGTACTTTGTATTGGTGGATAGATCCTATTGTAGAAATTATGGTAAGAAGTTCTTTGGCCTTTTTCTTTACAATTCATAGTTTGCAACTTTTCACATGTTGTGCTTATCTATTTTGTTGGGCATGTGTCCTGGTTTCTTGGCACTGGCTACTAAAGAGTAGTTTGTCTTCCATTATGTCATCCTTTCCTTTTTATAATCAACGTCCACTTTTTTAATAAGAAACTTGCTATTATTTGTTTCATTATCATGATATATCTTTGCATTTAGTAGCGACATAGATGACATTTTTAGCACATGTTCTTGGTCATTAGTACTCTTCATGATCATAAACAATGGCTGGTGTGGAACTCCCAAGCTATAGAGGGCCCCAAATAATTGTGGAGCTATGATGGAGCCATGAATCTATCTAGCTTAAAATTCAAAGGAAAAACATATTCCAGGTCTATTAACTTTTAAGTAGGGAGAATTTATTGCAAAGGTGCAAGAGAATATATACACTCCATTTCATTTCTTTTTCTTTGGTAATGACTCAATCGTAGATTGTGGATTCTAAAATCATGATTCTTTTTGTTTTATGTTTGGAAATCAAGACATTTTGTTATAGAATTTTATATGGATGCATATACACAATAATAGACACATACATGTGTGGAGAAGAAGATGAAGAAAAAGAAGTCTTAAGATGGAATGAAATCCCAACAAAGGGATATGCCACTGTAGCAAGATAGCTTGTATACATACACATTTAATTGTATACTAATATAAGATTTTGAATTTTTTTGCTAAAGATATAATCTTCCTCTCTTTTTGCCTTTTGGGAAATTGCTAGTTTTAGTAAGTTAAAAATATGGTCTGCATGATTATAGTTTTTATAAAGATTATAGATCATGTATCTATCTTTTTTTTTTTTTTGAAATCAATGTGTTGGGTCCCTATAATACTAGTGATTACCCCATTACTATGGTAGTTGTACCCCTTATTAATATTTTTGTGCCCCT